>ML092962.1:26657-51706 GCA_003697995.1 Taxidea taxus jeffersonii | reverse complement strand
CCTTTCCCCAGCCTCCAGCCATGCTTGGAGAAAAATGCGTGCAATCAGGCCCATTTCACTGGCCTCTGGTTGCGCTCTGAGGTCACCCAGCCTGTGACCAAGCGTCTCTGTCTAGCACAGTGTCCCACCTGGAGTTTCTGAACCCCGCAGATCTCTGGGCTCTCCCAGGTCGGAGTCTCCCCGGATCTTGGGGGACCCCACACACAGAGCACCAGCCCGTGTTACAGATTACGGTTCACTCCTTGGCTATGTCTCCGCAGCCAGCTTCCCCGCTCTCATACCTGTGAGCTCTGCAACACTCAGACACCCCCGATCCTTCTGTGACCCTGTGGGACCTGAGTCCACGCTGTCCTCGTGAGGTTTTCACCCCAGTTTAGCCTCTGGCGCGATGTCCCTCCAAGGAGCAGACTTTTAAAAGTCCTGATTTTGTGCTCCGCCACTTGCCGGGAGCAAGCCCCTCCCCCTGGGGTCTACCTTCCCGTCGCCTTGGATTCACTTCTCCGCTGGTCCTACCTTTTAGAAAGTGGTCGATTTTCCTTTTCTAGAATTGTTGCTCTTCTTCTCTTTGATCTCCTGTTGGATTCGTAGGTGTTCAGAATGGTTTGATAGGCTATCTAACTGATCTCCTGCTGCCTGATGTCCTCTCAGCCTGCTACTTCTCCGCCATCTTCCCCTTTTCTCCATGATCTTTGTTTTATAAGAGAAAAAAGAAATGAATGATCTATAATGTACAGGCTGCCCTCAGTTTGCACAGTACTGTGTTAACTGAAACTTGTGCTGAATTCCAATGTGTCTGCTTTGCCTGAATTTCAATTATGGTTGCTGCCTGCATTTTGTAACAGACACAGGCAGACGCTCCTAGGAACCAGAGCAGGAGTTAGCTATAAACAGAGCCTCTTCAAGGTAGTGTTGGCTGAGGTCAAAAAGGAGAGTGTGAGGGATGCCTGAGTGACTCAGTTGGTTAAGCAGCTGCCTTTGGCTCAGGTCATGATCTCGGTGTCCTGGGATCGAGTCTCACATTGGGCTCCTTGCTCGGCGGGGAGCCTGCTTCTCCCTCTGCCTCTGCCTGTGCTCGCTCTCTCTCCCTCTCTGATAAATAAATAAAATCTTTAAAAAAATTTTTTTTGAAGATTTTATTTATTTATTAGTTAGAGTGAGAGAGCGAGCACAGGCAGACAGAGAGGCAGGCAGAGGCAGAGGGAGAAGCAGGCTCCCTGCTGACCAAGGAGCCCGATGTGGGACTCGATCCCAGGACACCGCGATCATGACCTGAGCCGAAGGCAGCTGCTTAACCAACTGAGCCACCCAGGTGTCCCAAATAAATAAAATATTAAAAAAAAAAAAGGAGAGTGTGAATATCATGGGACTGATTTTTAAATTAGAATGTTCTGCCAATATTAAAATGAAGAAATTACCAGTTAAGGACAGGGCAGTTGATTTTGTATAGGCTTTTATGAAAAAAGAAGGGTGCATCAATACATACATTATGATAATTGTATTGTGGTGGGATTAAGGAAAAGTAAATCTTGTTCTTTGTATCTATGTATTGTTTTTCCATGATGAACAGTTATCTCTTTTATAAGCAAGAAAACAAGCAAACAAAAACCTGCATATTTCCAGAGTCATACAGATCCCAAGATATAAAATTAAAGGATTAGGTTTATTAATAGAATGTAGAAGTAAAAGTAGGAAAAGGCAGGGGTCAAACTGTTATATGTTATTGAACAGGATGGTCACCTAGGTTCCTTCTAATTCAAGTCATTATTTTTCCCCTTAAAAATGTTGTGCTTCTGAATATATTGAGATTCTTCAGTGGTAAATAGAACAATGCTTATTTTTTTGTTAGGAGGGGGGTTTTAGCAAGTCAATATCAATATTGACAATGTTTTAATATGGAAACAGAAGTTTTATTTCCTTCTGAAGTTTACTTCTTAAGAGATAGTTCCTTTAAATAAAGGATTTTTTTTCTTCTTCTTGAGCTGGAACATCATCATCATACTGTGACACTGAGATGAAATGAAACACATTTCAGTTCCAAAAAATCCTATCTGATCATTCAATGTTTTTTATGGTGCCTTTATATCTACTTTATTCACATATACACAATTAAATGAATAGTGCTGTTGGGGATGAAGGAAAACTTGGCCATCCATTCATTGATGGCTACTGTACACATTAGTACACCCAATAGGCAAGACATTTAAAAAAGTAGGAATAAAATTGTGAAATTCTGTATTAATAACTGATCAGAAGCTATAACTTAAAAGATTTTCTTCAAGAGAAAAAATAAAAACCAAAAAAATATTAGAAAGGAAGAGATGTTTTGTGGAAAGGGAGGTGGGTGGGGGGATAGGGTAACTCGATAATGGACAATAAGGAGGGCATGTGATATCAGCATTCGTGTGATATGCAAATGTTGAATCCTTGAACACTACATCAAAAACTATAGAGGTACTATATGTTGGCTAATTGAATTTAAATTTAAAAAAAGAAAAAAGGGAAAAGATATATTAAATGTGTCGTACCAATATCTAGCTACATTACGCACCTAAGTAAAGACCAATTTCACAGAGTATCAAGCAATCTGGAATAATCCTATGCTACAATTTAGTTGTAAAACATTAAAACCAAGTTTCCATGATTATTAGATTAGGTATTACTTTAAAATAGATTGTAGATAGGCAAACTTGAAAGATAAAAATGTAGAATTATAGAACAAATTATGGTCAATATCATAGGGACAGAATGATAAAAACCTCTTATTTAAGCAATACAAATTCTAAATCAGGAAATAAGTATTATTTCCATTAGAACTCACTTAGTCTATCTCAGCCACTTCATTATTAGAATATAGAAATGCAATGGATATCTGTGTATTGATTTTTCTCTCTTGTGGCCTTACTAAATTTGCTTATTACTTCTAGTGGCTTTTTGGTGGAATCTTTATTATTTTCTATATATAGTGTCATGTTATCTGCAAATAGTGAAAGTTCTTCCTCACCAATTTGGATGTCTTTTTTTCTTATTCTTGTCTGATTGTTGTGGCTAGGATTTCCAGTACTATGTTGAGTAAAAGTGGTGAGAATGGACATCCTTGTCTTTTTCCTGATCTCAGGGGGAAAATCTCTCTTTTTTAGCATTAAAAAGGATGTTAGGGTGGGGTTTTCATATATGGCCTTTATTATGTTGAGGATGTGTTTCCTCCAAACCTTCTTTGTTCAAGGTTTTTATTGTGAATGGATGTTGTACTTTGTCAAATACTTTTTCTGCATCTATTGAAATGATTATATGGTTTTTATCCTTCCTCTTGCTGATGCTATTTATTACATGGATTGATTTACAAGAATTGACCTACCCTTGCACACAGGAAAAAAATCACACTTGATCAAGGTGAATGATTGTTTTTTGAATGTATTGTTGGATTCAGTTTGCTAATATTTTGTTGAGGATTTTTGCATTTATGTTTATCAGAGATATTGGCCTGCAGTTCTCTTTTTTTGTAGTGTGTTTCTCAGGTTTTGGTACCAGGGTAATGCTAACATTCTGGTAATTCCAGAATGAATCTGTAAACTTTCCTTCCTTATTTATTTATTTATTTATTTATTTATTTATTTATTTATTTATGAATAGTTTGAGGAAACTAGGTATTAACTGTTCTTTAAATGTTTGGTATAATTCGACCTGTAAAAGCATCTGGTCCTGGACTTTAGTTTGTTGAAAGTTTATGGTTATTCATTCAATTTCATTGCTGGTAATTGTTTTTTTTTTTTTTTTCCAAATTTTCTATCTCTCCCTGATTCAGTTTGGGGAGGTTACATGTTTCTAGGAATTTATCCATTTCTTCTAGGTTGTCCAGTTTGCTGGCATATAATTTTTTATAATATTCTTTTGTAATCCTTTGTATATCTATGGTGTCAGTTGTTATTTCTCCTCTTTCATTTCTAATTTTATTTGAGTTCTCTCTCTCTCTCTCTTTTTGGATGAGTCTGGCTGAAGGCCTATCCATTTTGTTGATCTTCCCAAAGAACCCTCTTGTGGTTTCATTGATCTGTTCTATTTTTTTTTCAGTTTCTATATCATTTATTTATGCTTTGATCTTTACTATTCCTTCCTACTACTGTTTTTGGGTTTTGTTTGTTCTTCTTTTTCTAGCTCCTTTAGATACAAGATTAAGTTGTTTATTTGAGATTTTTCTTGCTTCTTGAGATAGGCCTGTATTGTTATAAATTTCCTTCAGGACAGCGTTTGCTGCATCTCAGAGATTTTGGACTGCTGTGTTTTCATTTTCATTTGTCTCCACGTATTTTTTGATTTCCCCTCTGATTTCTTGGTTGACCTGTTCACTGTTTAGTAGCATGTATACTAGTTTCATCGTGTTCTTACCAGGTTTTTTTCTTGTTGTTGATTCCTAGTTTCACAAAGTTGTGGTCAGAAAAGACACGTGATATGACTTCAATCTTTTTGAACGTGTTGAAACCTCATCTGTGGCCTGACATATGATCTGTTCTGGAGAATGTTCCCTGTGCCCTTGAAAAGCATCTGTATTCTGTTGTTTTTGGATGGAATCCTCTGAATATAGCTGTTAAACCCATCTGTTCCAGTGTGTCACTCAAAGCCACTGTGTCCTTGTTGATTTCCTGTTTGGATGATCTCCCCGTTGATGTAAGTGGGGTGTAAAGTCTTCTACTATTGGTGTATTACTATTGATTACTTCCTTTATGTTTGTTACTAGTTGCTTTATGCACTTGGGTAGCATCAAACTGCTGAGCACTTTCCACGTTGTCCCCTGAGAGGCCTTCGTTGGTGAGCAGGGCCTGTGTTTAGACCCAGTGTCTGTTCCCAGCGTGCTGCTGGGGCTGCAGTCAGACTGGTGTGTATGGTTATCTTGCCCTCTCTTAGGGGCAGGAGTCACTGTGGTGTGGTGCCAGCCCCTGTCAGGCTGCTTGCTCACTGCCTAGTAGGGGGTTGGGGGTGCTGTTAGCAAGTGAGGTGGAGAATGTTCCTGCTGCACTGGTTCCTACAGGTGTCCATGTGTAGGCTGGATGTGTTGGGGGGATTGGGAAATGGCACCTACCAGCTCTTTGGTTTTTGGAGACATCTCCCAAATATCCCTGCTCCTCCAGTACATGTGCTGAGATTAATAAATAAATATTACCTTACACTCCAGGCATCTTTCAGATTGTTGCTTCTATGTTATATCTCAGCAGGGCTGTTTGTTCTGCTGCCTTTTTAAAGGTGGAGACTCATTTTCTTCTTGCCCTCAACTCTCCCAGAGCTGAGCCCACTGTTTTAAAGTTCTAGATGTGAAGTGCCATGGACTGTAAGAAATTGTGAAGAGAGGCCCCTTAGATTTTCAAAGCCAAATGTTACAGGGGTTTGTCTTCCCCATGGGGAACCTCCATATCTGAGGTGCCTGCTGTGGGCGTCCGCTCCTCTCCCCTCTCCACATCTGCCGTGTCCCTCTGTGGCCAGTCCAACAGGTCTATTCGGCTCTGGACTGCACTTTCCACCCCTCCTACCCTTTCCAGTGTGGCTTCTTCTCCACATTTAGCTGTGGAGATCATTGGATCATTTTCTGGGTTATTTACACTGATGAGGCTGTGATCTAGGTGCATCCATGGGCTGAGGAGAGGCTAGGACCCTCTTATGTACCATGTTTCTTGGAAGTCACTGCTGGTCTTTTAATTCCTAGCACTGAGGTGGTGTGAAGTGGTATCAGGCTGTAGTCGCAATTTGCATTACTTTGACAATTATGGATGTTGACCTGCTTTTCCTGTCATTATTGACTGCTCTTATGTCTTTTATGAAGTGTCTTTTCAATTCCAATTTCTTTGTTAGTTGAACTGTTTATATTTTTGCCCTGAGTTGTGGAGGATGTGCACCTGACTGTAGGTCCGTTGTCCGAATTACTTGATGTGAATATTTTTTCCTGGTCTGTGGTTTGTCTTTGTCCTCCTCAGATCTCTCATGTACTCTACTTTCCTCTTCTGGACCATCATGACATGATGCCACCTCAGTGCTTACAGGGGAAAACAGGCTTTCTAATTGGAATTCCCACTTTACTATATCAAAAAGGCAAAACTTATCTACCTTTATTTTACTCCTTCCATAGTATTAAAACAGATGACTAAATTTTTTAATCATGCTAAACCTTTCACAGACAGAACTAAGGAGTGTATGTGTAGGTTAGGTAGGGATACTGGGCTCACAGGAGAATCCAGTTCCCAGAACATCAAATTAAGGTTATGCCCGTGAGGAGCAGAGACACTTTTAATTGTTTTCTTAGAATTATTCTTTAAATACTCAATGGAATATACTTAAGAAATACATTATAAATCTTCCCACTTTGCCTTTACAAAACATGGTAAATCAGCTATTTACAGGTAGGTCACTTTCTACATTTGTTCACCAAAATATGTTATGTTCTTTTGTGTGGACATTAGTATTCCAGCAATGTGGGAAAAAATTGCCTCTAAATGCACCCCCTCTTCATTTTTTCCTCATAGCACTTGTTTCTAATTAACACAATGATATATTTCTTTGTCTATGTATTTAAATCTGTTCCTTCTCCTACTCTGTATGCTCCATGAGGCTAGTAGTTGCTGTAACCACAGAAACTAGAACAGAAGAAAAATCAGTTTTTACAGTGTAAATGAATAAATGAATGTGTGGAATCTAAAAAACAGAAAGAATTCTTTATTCTGTAACCTCTTAGTTAAATATCAAGACATAAATTTCACCAAATAAATGTTTCCAAATGAAATGAAGCCAGATAGCTAGAATTTTTTCACATAAAATGTTGTACTGAAGATTTATCTGTTACAAAATTTCTGAAGCAATAGTGTATCAGAGTTGGTGGGACCCTAGATACCCAAATTCCCTTTTTGACCACTTGAATGATGGCAATTATTAGTGGCTTTCATATCTGAATTTTGTTCCTTTGGTTTTTATTTTAAGGGTGAAAAAAAAACATTAAGTATGGAGTTCCTCAAGAAGACAGGTATAAATGAGTGAATACGTATACACATAAAATATGCAATATTATTACAATATTATTACACTTAATAAAAGGTATATATATATATGAATATATATATACACACAAGTGTGAGTATGTTTGTGTATTTGTGTATTTGAGATACAAAAGAAAGAGATAATGCAAAGACAGAATAAAAAATATGTAGATATTCTGATTTTTTAAATATAACATCTATTTATTTGACAGAGAGAGAGAGAGATCACAAGGAGGCAGAAAGGCAGGCAGAGGGGGAGGGGGAAGCAGGCCCTATGCTGAGCAGAGAGTCTGATGCGGGGTTCGATCCCAGGACCCTGAGATCCTGACCTGAGCTGAAGGCAGAGGCTTAACCTACTGAGCCACCCAGGCGCCCTTCTTCTTTTTTCTTTTTTTAAGATTTTATTTATTCATTTGACAGACAGAGATCACAAGTAGGCAGAGAAGCAGGCAGAGAGAGAGAGGAGGAAGCAAGCTCCCCACGGAGCAGAGAGCGTGATGCAGGGACTCGATTCCAGGACCCTGGAATCATGACCTGAGCTGAAGGCAGAGGCTTAACCCACTGAGCCACCCAGGCACCCCACCGATATGTTTTTTGAATAAGGAAATGTCCCAGTGGCTGAGTATATCAATAAGTAAATGATAAAATAGATGTAATAAATGCAGAACCTTAATCAGACAGGATTCCTCATTTCTCTGCCACTCTCAGTTTTCAAGGAATAAGGAAATGTCTTCTCAAAACCACACTACAGTGACAGAATTCATTCTCTTGGGACTCACAAATGACCCAGTATTAGAGAAGCTCCTGTTTGCAGTGTTTCTGGTGATCTACCTCGTGACGCTGGCAGGGAATCTGTGCATGATTGTGCTGATCAGGGCCAACTCCCACCTCCAGACGCCCATGTATTTCTTCCTGAGCCACCTCTCCTTTGTAGACATTTGCTATTCCTCCAATATCACTCCCAATATGCTGCACGATTTCCTCTCAGACCAGAAAACCATCTCCTATGCCGGATGCTTCACACAGTGTCTTCTCTTCATTGCCCTGGTGATCACTGAGTTTTACATCCTTGCTTCAATGGCACTGGATCGCTATGTGGCCATCTGTAGCCCTTTACATTACGGTACCAGAATGTCTAAGAACATTTGCATCTGTCTAGTCACGGTCTCTTATACTTGTGGTTACCTTAACGGACTCTCCCAGACCCTGCTGACTTTTCACTTGTCCTTCTGTGGCTCCCTTGAAATCAATCATTTCTACTGTGCAGATCCTCCTCTTCTCCTGTTGGCCTGCTCGGACACCTATGTCAAGAAGATGGCGATGCTGGTAGTTGCCAGTTTGACTCTATCAAGCTCTCTCTTCATCATTGTGCTGTCGTACCTTTTCATTATTGCAGCCATCTTGAGGATCCGTTCTGCTGAAGGCAGGCGCAAGGCCTTTTCTACTTGTGGCTCCCACTTGACAACAGTCACCCTATTTTATGGAACCCTCTTCTGCATGTACTTAAGGAGTCCCTCTGAGAAGTCTGTAGAGGAGTCCAAAATATTTGCAGTCTTTTATACTTTTTTGAGCCCAATGTTGAACCCACTGATTTATAGTCTAAGGAACAGGGATGTGATCCATGCTATGCAACAAATCATTCAGGTAAATCTCTTTTATAAAACTGTAGTGTAGGCATCCGTTCACTGTAATTACTAAATGTTTGTAATAACAGTAAATCCCTTCACAGGGCAAATCCACCACTCTATGGTCATGATATAGTCTCTTCATAAGCTCATAATGACATTAGCAAATTCCTCTCAAAATTAATAGCTTCAAGACAACTTGCTTTAATATAACAACTGTTTCATTGAAGTTAAACAATATTTTATGTAGCAAAAAAATCTCAGAATATAAGTTAGTGGTGTCCAATAATTTCATAAAATTCTTTAGTGTCTTTACTTACTTGGGAGCAAGTATTAGAATTAATTCAGTCAATAAGAACCCTGGAAATCCATTTTTCTGAATCATGTGGTCTACAGAGTTATAGTGATTTTCAAAATAGAGTGATCAATTTTATACTTTAAAATATTATGAAATCATCTATTCTCCAATGAATGATATAGAATGATGGTTCTGGTTCCTGAGTAATCACTGAAACCACGTTAGGGAAATTTAAATATATGGATCCCTTCTAGGTTTAAGCACTCGATAAATTTTTCCCAACCAATATTGCAGACATCCTGAGAGAGTTTTTGTCTTATTGTAAATATTATTTATGCTCTTTGATTTTAAAAATAAACTGTCAGCACCTGCTTATAAATTTAGTGTAATAGCAATCTAGGTATATTTTTCAGGTACTAGTTCTGACTTAGATCTAATTTATTCAGAGTTAATAGAGTCTATCAATTGGCTCTGTAGACCTAAGAATGCCCTGAAACAGTTCACAAATGAGAGGAGCTTCTGTATCTTTCTGGAGGAAAATATCCAATGTTTACTTTGGTTCATAAAAGTGTATGTGACTCATTATTTTGTAGATAAGGCTGTTACAGTGGTTCTCAAATTCCTATTGTGCAAATTATAGTAAACAAGATTATATGAAGAGATGCATAATTCATCCACATTAACCTATCTATGCATTATTAATCAAGTAGATAGCTGCATATTGAAATATATATTGAATTTGGGTTTTTTTAAAGATTTTATTTATTTATTGGAGAGAGAGAGACAGAGATAGTGAGAGAGAGCAGGAGCAGGGAGAAGAGAAAGAAGTAGGCTCCCCACTGAGCAGGGAGCCTGACATGGAACTTGATCTCAGGACCCTGTGGTCATGACCTGAGCTGAAGACACATGCTTAAGCTTAACCAATTGAGCCACCCAGGTGCCCCTAATATTGTGTGCTCTTATTCTAACTAAGACCACAGTACTAAACACTTACATGAAATCAATTCCTATATTTACTATAATGTATTTGTATGATTTTCAATAACATCACCTAAAGGACCTGCAGTTAGGCTCCATTTTTTTTTTAAGATTTTATTTTTTATTTATTTGACATACAGAGATCACAAGTAGGCAGAGAGGCAGGCAGAGAGAGAGAGGAAGGGAAGCAGGATCCCCGATAAACAGAGAGTCCAGTGCGGGACTTGATCCCAGGACCCTGGGATCATGACCTGAGCCCAAGACAGAAGCTTAACTCACTGAGACACCCAGACTCCCCTAGGCTCCATTTATATCTCAGTCAATTGAATAAGGCTGATTTTATCAAACATGTTCACTATACATACATAAAAATATCAACAGATGTGAGGGAGTGACATTGGTGATATGTTCTAAACCAATGGGCAACTGCTGTTCATATTTTGTTATATTTTACTCAATGAATTGATATGTATGCATATTCTTATAACTCATGAAACAAAGTGGGAATCATTTGCCATTTATAAGTTTAAACATTGATATCCACTTGATGGTATAATGTTTGTATTTTCATACAGACTATTTTTAGTGAACATCACTTTTAAAGTACTATTTTACACAAAATTAAATCATACTTGAAATTAGTTACAAAAATATTACATATCACTTGTAGAAAAGCAAATTGAAATTGCTAAAGAGTGTTTCAATTTTGGAATAAGAACAAAAGTTACTTGTAACTTCTTATTAAAAATACATTTGGTGCACTTTATTTTTACATATTTTGTCTTGCAAGCCATTCTGTCATATCTTTGTATCCATTATTGTTATGATTGAGTCATACTTGTATGAACATACCTAATTGTTTCTTTAGGGTGGGGAATTGCTGAATTAAATGCTCTGAACAATTTTAAAGCTTTGGTTAACTTTTTCTAGGGGCAAATTTTCTCCAGAAGTAGCAGCCATTTGCACTTAGGGCTGGTTGTGTTTGAGAGTAACCATCTCACTGTGCCTTTATTCATATTAGGACATACCTTTTAAGATCGTTTGCTTCTTTGTTGTATCAACTGAGATTCTTAGGAAAGGAATATGTTTTATTTTATTTTTTTAATTAACTTATTTATTTGAGAGAGAGAATGTGAGTGGGAAGGAGCAGGGAGCAGGGAGAGAGAGAATCTTAAACAGACTCCATGCTGAGCACAGAGCCCAATGCAGGACTCGATCTCATGACCCTGAGATCATGATATGAGCTGAAATGAAGAGTCAGACACTTAACTGACTGAGCCACGCAGGCACCCCTAGAGAAGCTGTTATTTTAAAGTAGTTTGTGGGTAGATAATAACTGAGTGGTAATATTTAGAATTACAGAGCAAATATTTGTCAATATTGTAGGAACAAGAAATAAAAACCTCTTACATAAGCAATGAAAATTCTATATTCAGAATAGGTATCTCCTACTCATATAGGCATCTGTTTTGATTAAGGGAAACAAATGAAACAGATCATTTAGGCAATTAAAATGTAAAAAATTTGTTATTTTTGAAAATAATGAAATAGACGGTTTTCAATTTAGGCTCTGTTGACATAACAATGCACCAAAAGTGTATTGAGAATGAACATCTGAAATTAGAACCTTAAGCCTCTTTTGAGAAGATATTCAGCTTTCATTAAAGGAAACTATGTAATATATCATATAGATGTAAATCATCTTCATATTCAGAAAACCTACTGCAAAGCACCTCACTTTGCTGATAAGAATAGCTCAGTGATGGTCAATATTAATGACCTATGAACTGAAAGGAAGAACTTCTCTGCCTACAAGTCAAATGTAAGTGAGTTCTTGAGTGAGACTGAACACAGGCCCTGCTTAATTGTAAACAGCTGACTTTTGGTGATGTGTTTCCCAACAGTCACTCTATCCATACAATGGTCTCACTTATTGTTTCCGTTAGGATTATCACTTGGTTCCAAGTTATGTGTACATGAGAAAAGTTAGTTACTCCAGAGAACTGCATTTGGATACAACCAACATGAGTTGCTTTTCAATTGTTTTTGAGATTTTTTTCCATTGGGAGACTGTCCAAATAGACCTTTTCTTTGCTGTATGAAGATTTCTCATAAGCACTGCTCTCAAAGCCTGTTTCACATCTTTGTTCCTCAGGCTGTAGATAAATGGATTCAACATGAGATTCACAAAGGTACAAACCACAGCCACAATTTTCCCTTGTTCTACAGACTGCTCATTTGCTGGTCTCAGATACATGCAGAATAGGGACCCATAGAACATGGTGACAGCGGTCAGGTGAGAGCCACAGGCAGAGAAGGCTTTGCACTGCCCTTCACTGGAACGGATCCTCATGATGGTGATGAAAATGAAAACATAGGAGATGAGGATGATGAGTAGGGAGCCAGTGAGGTTAATCCCCGCAGACACAAACAGGGTAGTCTACTTTATGTAATGTCAGAACACGTCAGCATGAGGAGGGGTGGGTCAGCCCAGTAGAAATGGTTGATGATGTTGGGTCCACAAAAGGACAAGTGAGAGGTCAATATTACCTGCATTGTGCCCACCGGAGAACCCCAGAGATAGGGAAAAGTGACAAGGCAGATGCCAAGTGGCCTGGACATTCTGCTCTTATAACGCAGGGGGTGGCAGATAGCCATGTACCTGTCAGAGGCCATGGCACCAAGCATGTAATACTCAGTAAGGAGCAGAGTCACAAATACAAAACACTGGGCCAGGCACCCGGTGTAGGAAATGGTTTTCTTCTCAGGGAGGAAATTAACTAGCATCTGAGGAGAGACATTAGTAGAATAACCCATGCTAAGTGGGTAAGGAAAAAGTACATGGGTGTCTGCAGCCTGGGAGTAAGTCTGATTAATGCAATCAAGCCAAAGTTCCCTGTCAGGGTGATGAGGTAAATCAGGAGAAACACCACAAAAAGGATAGCTGCACCTCTCGTTGGCTGGTCAGTCCCAGCAGGATGAACTCCGTTGCCTCAGTGCCATTGTGCGGGGGAAGTAGGGCCATCTTCATATTCTCTGATAAAGGAACAATTTTTTCAGATATAAAAACAGAAACAAATTGTAGGCATTTCAAGAATAGACAAAGTAGATGGGCACTAACACAAACCTGTTTTGCAAGGACTGGTTTAAATAGGTTGTTACTTCCTCCAGAGCTGGAAGGGTTTCAGTAGCTGCCGTCAGGAGGTTGGTGGTGCTGGCGAAGTGGACGATATATCTGAAGTTCATGCACCTGCTGTGCTGGCCGCTTTGCTGCTCTCACCTTCCCTCGCCTTGAACGTATGGAATTGAATTTAGCTCATTGGTGTCACGAGTTAGGCTATAGGATCAGAACCTTTGGTACTCAAATGTGACTACTGCCACAGTCTGATCATGACATAAATGCTTCATCAGGGAATGGGAAGAAGGGGTGATGCTCTGTAGACTGATTGTATTGCTGTCTGCAAGGGCCAACATTTTGTAATTGGAGTAGTATATACTCTTGAGGTCTGTTGTGTATTTATTGATGTTTGGTTTCTTCCTAATTTCTTCCTTAATCTCCTATAGAGACATAAATCTCCTGGCTCTTTGGTGATCTGTCCCTTTTATCTCCTTCGTTCCAAACCAGTCCCTTAAGGTCTCAGGTTTTTTTTTTTTTTCACCTAATATCATCTTCAATCTTAGGGTCTTTTTATCTCACAGTATCCAATTTATTTTATATTATATTTTATATATTCATATTCATATTTTATTTTATCTCATATTCATATTTTATTTTATCTCCTGCCCTTGACTTCACATCTGATATCTAAACTATCAGGAAGTCTTGTCTGCTATACCTTCAAAAGATTGCACATTGAATCTTAGAACAACTTGTCAGCAGTTCCTCTGCTACCAGTTAGGTCTAAGATAAAAGTCTCTCTCCAGTCCTTTTTCTCATGCCACATTGTCCTTCTAGCATTTTGTGTTCAACATTTTGAACATGTTGAACACAATCCTACCTCAGGACCTTTGCATATATTGATCTCTGCTTTGAAAGTTCTTCTATCAGGACTTTGACTTAACTTCATCACTGCATTTAGATGTCTCAAGTTAAGCTCCATACCAAATAGCTCTGTAGCCATGGCCCATGATCTATTTTTGCTCATTTATCACTTCTGAAATTATTATTTATTTACATAAATAGTTTTTATTTACATATTTTGTTGTCTGTCCTTCATTAAAATGTTAATCACAGGAGGGCAAGAACTTTATGTGTGCCCTATCCCTAGAACCTGGGCCAGGGCCTGAATCAGTGGATACACAATAACCATTAGTTGAACAAATGCATGAATCAAAGAGGTAATGGTAAGTCTTCCAACTCACATCAGCTGATTTTTTTTCATGATGTGTAGATTCTTACCTCCCTGATGTATCAGTGGAGACTGAGTTACTACAAAGATTATAGCTGCCATGTAAACAATGTACAGCACAAAGCACAATTATGGGTTTACTTTTATAACATGAGCTAATGATAATGGTACTACTGACCTAAAACCTTGGAAACTAGCAATGAAAATTTGGAGGGTGGACTGTTGGAAACAGATAGAAGTTGACTCGGGACTGAAAAAATGAGTTACCTTTAATTTTGTAAGGCCAGGAGGATATGAAAAGTCCATACCTTCTAAAGAATAACTCTACTGCTTAATGTATTATTAAAATAATACATTCACATATATCACACTTAGATCAGGGGTTATCTATCAATTCTGGCTTCAAACTGGGTTCCAATGTAGAAGTATTGAGAGCATCAATACTTGGGTCACAGCTGTACTCAGGTGGGGTTCACATATTGGCATATTTTTTTAAAAGATTTTATTTATTTATTTGACAGACAGAGATCACAAGCAGGCAGAGAGGCATGCAGAGAGAGAGAGGAGGAAGCAGGCCCCGTGCAGCGCAAAGAGTCCGATGCGGGGCTCGATCCCAGAACCCTGGGATCATGACCTGAGCCGAAGGCAGAGGCTTTAACCCACTGAGCCACCCAGGCGCCCCCATATTGGCATATTTTTGAACAAACTTTTCATATGATTTTACTACACAGTCAGGGTTGAAGCACTGAAAGACACAGTTTAAACTAAAAAAAGAGGTTTATCACATGGTTTTACTCTCTGAGAGTTTACACCTTCCCTTTGCAGAGGATCTTGAAGTATTACCAGAGAATTTACTTACATATAAAACTTGTCATCATCAATGCACACAAAATATTTCCCCACTAGCATGAAGAAGGAAGTACTCTATCCTCTGACTGTAACCTTGACAACATTCTGTTGATTTTTGGAAGCTTGTAAAAAGAGAATCTTTCCAAGACCCTAACCTAGGTTTTCTTGCGTTCAGAAATAGAAGGAAATAGAAGTAAACTTTCTTATCAATGATTACACCATTCTATTATTTGCTACACATAACCCAGGGTTTCCTTTCTGGGGTACACATGGAGAAACATCTCTTGCAGAAGTAAATTTGTTATCATTATATTTCAAATTATGAGCTGAAGTGAAGGAGTGGGAGAGAAGAACTCATGTGTTCTTATTCTCACTAAAGTGTTCAGGGTTTCAAAAATGCCAGCACAGGTCATGTTGAATGGCATCAAAAATTTTTTTCAGTCACATGTCACACATCAGAGCCTGCCATGCCATGGGACCTCCACCAACTAGATGCATTCCAAGTTGTTAGGAGACCCCCATGCCTTGTTATTCACTGTTTTTTCTTACGCCAAGAGAAAGATTAGTGAGAAAATGAGAGGAATGAGGATAGTCCAAAAGAAGATAATGATTAAATGTATAAAATCATTGCAGTTCAAATAACAGAATTACTGAAGAGAATCACAATTATGCTTAGTGTAGTTAGGAATCAAAGGTCCTTGAACAATGCAGGGGGTGGAAAACAACAACAAAAAAATTCAAACCCAAAAGAATCTTTTCTGAGAACTTTATCTAAATGGGATGCTTCAGCTGAAAAGTCAATAAAATCTATTACAATGTTGGGAAGGGACACAGTAAAGAAGGAGCACTTGGCTGGCTCAGTGGGTAGAACATAAAACTATTGATGTTGTGAGTTCCAGCCCCACATTGGGTGTAGAGTTTTCTTAATAAAATAAATAAATAAAATATATGTAAGAACATATATATGTATATTAAAAAAGAAACAGTAAAGAAAAGTGTATTCCCCTTTAATAAACAATGTAAACCTGTTTTGATCATCCTGGTTATAGCAATGCATCATATTTAGTGCAAACTTGAATTGGAAAAGTCTATGAGAAGCTCCTTCAAATGAGGAAAGGGAGAAGTTCACATCCTTTTTTTCTTTCTCACCTTTAACCTTACAGTTATTTACCAAAATCCCTTTAAATGTTCCTTTTTTTATTATGTTACATAAGTCACCATAAAGTATATCATTAGTTTTTGATGTAGTGTTCCACAATTCATTGTTTGTGTATACTACCCAGTGCTCCATGCAATCTGTGCCCTCCTTAATACCCATTACCCTGCTAACCCTCCCAACGCCCTCTCCTCTAAAACCCTCAGTTTGTTTCTTGCAGTCCACAGTCTCTCATGGTTCATCTCCCCCTCTGATTCTCCCTCCTTCATTTTCCCTTCCTTCTCTTAATGTCCTCCATGCTATTCCTTATGTTCCATAAATAAGTGAAACCATATGATAATTGTCTTTCTCTGCTTGGCTTATTTCACCTAGCATAATCTTCTCTAGTTCCATCCATGTTGATGCAAATGTTGGGCATTCATCCTTCCTGATTGCTAAGTAATATCCCATTGTATATATGGACCACATCTTCTTTATCCATTATTCTGTTAAAGGGCATCTCAGCTCTTTCCACAGTTTGGCTATTGTGGACATTGCTGCTATGAACATTGGGGAGCACGTGGCTCTTCTTTTCACTCTATCTGTATCTTTGGGGTAAATACCCAGTAGTGCAATTGTTGGGTAATAGGGTAGTTCTATTTTTAAATTTGTGAGGAAGTTACACATTGTTTTCTGAAGTGGCTGTACCAACTTGCATTCCCACCAACAGTGTGAGAGGGTCCCCCTTTCTCCATAACCTCTTCAACATTTGTTGTTTCTTGCCTTGTCAATTTTTGCCATTCTATCAGGTGTAAAGTGGTATCTCAATGTGGTTTTGATTTGGATTTCCCTGATGGCTAATAATGTTGAACATTTTTCCATGTGTCTGTTAGCCATTCATATGTCTTCTTTGGAGAAGTATCTATTCATGTCTTCTGCCCATTTTTTGACTGGAATATTTGTTTTTTGGGTACTGAATTTGATAATTTATTTATAGATCTTGGGTACCAGCTCTTTATTTGTAGTGTTATTTGCAAATATCTTCTCCCATTCCGTGGGTTGCCTCTTTGCTTTGTTGACTCTTTCCTTTGCTTTTTATTTTGATGAAGTCCCAAAAGTTCATTTTTGCTTTTGTTTTCTTTGCGTTTGGAGATGTGTCTTAAAAGAAGTTGCTGTGGCCGATGTTGAAGAGGTTACTGCCTATGTTCTCTTCTAGGATTTTGATGGATTTCTGTCTCACACTGAGGTCTTTAATCCATTCAGAGTTTGTCTTTGTGTATGGTGTAAGAGAAAGGTTGAGTTTCATTTTTCTGTATATAGCTGTCCAGTTTTCCCACCATCATTTATTGAAGAGACTGTCTTTTTTCCACTGGATAATTTTTCCTGCTTTGTTGAAGATCAGTTGACCTTAGAGTTGAAGGTCCATATCTGGGCTCTCTGTTTTGTTCCATTGATCTATGTGTCTGTTTTTGTGCCAGTACCATGATGTCTTACTGATCACAGCTTTGTAACAGAGCTTGATATCAGGCAATGTGATCTCCCAACTTTGTTTTTCTTTTTCAACATTCCCTTCATGATTCGGGGTCTTTTTTGGTTCCATACAAGTTTTAGGATTGTTTGTTCCAGCACTTTGGAAAATGCCGTGCTGTTTTGATTGGGATGGTATTAAAAGTATAGATTGCTCTGAGCAATATAGACATTTTAACTATGTTTATTCTTCAGATATATGAGAATAGAATGAATCAGGAAGAAACTGACAACTTGAATAGACCAATAACCAGTAACAGGATTGAAGCAGTGATCAAAAACCTCCCCTAAAATAAGAATCCAGGGTCTGATGGATTCCCTAGGGAATTCTACCAAACATTCAAAGAAGAAATAATACCTACTCTCCTGAAGCTGTTTCAAAAAATAGAAATGGAAGGAAATTTTTCAAATTCATTCTATGAGGCCACCATTACCTTGACACAAAAACCAGACAAAGACCCCACCAAAAAGGAGAATTACATACCAATATCCCTGATGAATATGGATGCCAAACAGGATCCTAGCTAATAGGATCCAACAGTGCATTAAAAGGATTATCCATAATGACCAGGTGGGATTTATCCCTGGGATGCAAGAGTAGTTCAACATTCACAAATCAGTGTAATAGAACACATTAATAAGAAAAGAGACAAGAACCATATGGTCCTCTCAATTGATGAAGAAAAAAAACAAATCTGGGGACGCCTGGGTGGCTCAGTTGGTTAAGCTGCTGCCTTCGGCTCAGGTCATGATCCCAGCGTCCTGGGATCGAGTCCCACATCGGGCTCCTTGCTCGGCGGGGAGCCTGCTTCTCTCTCTGCCTCTGCCTGCCACTCTGTCAGCCTGTGCTCACTCTCTCTGACAAAAAAAAAAAAAAAATTGAATTAAAAAAAAATCTGTCAATATATAGCATCGTTTCCTGATTAAAAGTCTTCAGAGTGTAGGGATAGAGGGTACATTCCTCAATTTCATAAAACCATCTACGAAAAGCCCACAGTAAACATCATTCTCCATGGGGAAAAGTTAAGAGCATTTCCCTTAAGATCAGGAACACAACAAGGATGTCCACTCTTACCACTATTGTTCAGCATAATCCTAGAAGTCCTAACAACATCAATCAGACAACGAAAGGAAATAGAATGTATTCAAATTGGCAAAGAAGAAGTCAAACTCTCTTTGTGGATGACTTGATCCTTTACATGAAAAACTCAAAGGACTACACCCCCAAACTACTAGAACTCATACAGCAATTCAGTAATGTGGCAGGATATAAAACCAATGCCCAGAAATCAGTTGTTTTCCTATATAGTAACAATGTAACTGTAGAAAGAGAAATTAGGGGATCAGTTCCATTTACAATAGCACCAAAAACCATAAGACACCTTGGAATAAACAAAAGAGTTAAAGGATCTCTACAGAACACTTATGAAAGAAATTGAAGAAGACACAAAAAGATAAATGTTTCTCTTAATACAAAGTGTATGAAATCAATAAATGTGTATGGAATGGGAGTATATTTTCCTGTGCCAAATTCTAAGGCTTTCGGCTTGGAGGTGGAAGAATTAAAAGGGAAGTTAGATGTATGGACTTCTTGAAATCCAAGGACTGGCTAAAGCTAGCATTTAAACTTATTCTAAATCTTAGCTGCGTTGTGAAATGAGTCTGTAACTAAGTTCGGTATGGTTGCAAGGGTTGATCTTCTAATGCATTACCAATCATTTGCTGTCTTTGTCTGCCCTATGGTTTTGTCTTAATGTGGTAATTATAATCACTACTAATTCCATTTTATGGTAAACAGAGAAGATAGTAGGAAATCAAACAACATTTATTAGAAGTTCTTGATTTTCAGAATTGTCAGATTTACCTGTGATTTCCCAGGCTCCTGGAAGTTCCCCAAAGTAAAAGGTTTTATACCTGAATGATTAATTCTGGATGAATCATCCCTGAAACATTCATCAGGAAATCACCTATGGGACATCTTTAGGACTCCCTCTGGTGATGTTTACAAAAGATGAAAGTCATTTCTTAATGGATGGGATCCTAATTTATTTAATCTTTAGATGCACGTAGTGTTTTATTAAATGCAAAAACATGGAGTACCAATTTTGATTTTGAGATTCATTCTAGGGTACAAAAAATGTATTGTGTTCTTTACAATGAAGAGGTCTTTGCCATGACTTTGCTCATCATATCTTCAGCTGGAATAGTTTTTCCCCTTGTGAATAGCACTGGGGTTTTCCTCTGTCTCTAGTGTGGTACTTGCTTCCCTTCTTCCCATTTCTTTTACAGAACAGTCAGTGCTCTGAGGGAAGAATTAATGTCATTTCACTTGACATCTCCTGAAGAGATCTATACAACATTTAGGGTGCATAGTTGATGTTTAGTGAAGAGCTGCTAATGAGTACCCGAACAGCAATGCTAAGCAGAGGGTTGTGATTTAGGGGTCTTCCAGGTAAACAGCACCTTACCTCATTTTCATTAGTAACCTAAGATCATTTCTCCTTGTAAATTAGATTGCAAGTTGCAGGGAGTAAGTTTTTAGATTCTCAGATCTCATTGAAAGGTTAGTTTGAATGAAACTGGTTCAAGTAAGTTTGTTAGCATGGATTGCTTGCTATTGCAATATGTTTAGTTCATGATCCTGATACACATTAACTCATATAATGTTTTCTCTTTGGGTCTTATCTACATTAGAATTTGAAATAAGAGTAAAGTCCTTAGTAGTTATGGACCAGGTTCATAATGATACCATTATGACTATGAATAGCCAAAAAAAAAAAATAGAACTCTATCTTTCTTTGAGCTGATTTTCCTCCTCTGAAGTCTACCATTAGTGTCTGACATAGAAAAATGTAGATTATGACAGAGAGAAAGTAAAGAGTCAAAGCCTGGCCCTTTGACATGGGCATATTAATGAATGGATTAAAAAAAGGAAAAAGAAAAGATTTAAGGCCTTTGGGGATCACTCTGAGACTGGCTCTCCTAGTCTCCTTACTGTGGGCTTTGTCCCTGAATCAACATGTAGGATCGCCAAAGCAAAGAACACTTTGGGTTCAGCTTACTTAAATACTTGCTCTTTGGATTTGACTTAATGTTCCCACAGTTTCTTTGGCTTCCATGGGGCATGGGCAGCACCGAAATTTCAAAATTTTTTCCATCCTTTAGTAGGGGAATACGAAAATATCTAAGATGTGAACCTGAGATGTGCTGCATCAGTGAAGCTGAGTACTACACAGTGGGATTCCTGGGCCATGTCTGAGAGAATCTAAGGAGCAGATCTAAGGTAGGGGAGGGCCTATAGTTTGCCCAAGAGCCAAGGTGCAGCTGGGTCAGCAGGGAAGACTTAGCAGTCTATGTTAGGCTGAGAGGGATTAATGATTGCAAGATGCAGTTGTCCTGGTGTGGGACAGCAGAGGAACCATGCAGATCGGAGGTCAAAAAAGGCCAAAGAGAAGCAGAAGCAAAATGGATGCAGATCAAAGTCTCTCTTCCCCAGTGATAAGGGGCCTTGTAAGTCATAAAAGCAAAAAAAAAAAAAAAGATTAAAATGTGAAGGACTGGGCTTTTACCTAAAGAGAAAGATCAATCAAAGAGTTTATTTAAATTCTGATGGCTCTAAGTCCAAAGCTGTTCTTTAAAAGAAAGTTACACTTCACAAGTCTATGTGATATGTAATTATGTCTCAACATAAGTCCCAAGTAATATGACATTAAAGATATCTTGTCATTAAATTTTCTTCTGAAATATGAGAAAAACATGCAGAATATTTATATATCATTTGCCATGAACATGCAAAGAGTAAATAAAAACTATATTTACATGTCAGATGGGCAAAAATCCTTAGTTAAATAAACAAACAATAAACAAAGAAAACCCCCTATATGTACTTTTTGTCATTCTGAAAATGTTTTTCTGTCTAGTTGGTTTGTTGAGATGGGTAGAAGCTCTAGAATAATATTATAATTATCCCTTATATTTTTTTTAATTTTTAAAAATTTTTATTTAAACATATAATGTAACCCCACCACTCACTCCCAACACTCCTCCCCCCGACCCCCCCTCAGTTTGTTTTATGATATTAAGAGTCTCTTTTGGTTTGTCTCCCTCCCGATCCCATCTTGTTTCATTTTTTCTTTTCCTACCCCCTTAACCCCCACCCCCATTGCATCTCCACTTCCTCATATCAGAGAGATCATATGATAGTTGTCTTTCTCCGATTGACTTATTTCACTAAGTGGAGAACGGGGTATCCCTTATATTTTATAACACTTAGTCCTAAATCTATGCTACCATCAAATCCTTCATGAAATATGTTAGTGAAAAGAAATTATGTTTATGCTTTTTTTTTTTTTTAAGATTTTATTTATTTGCGAGAGAGAGAAAGAGAACACAAGTGGGGAGTGAGGAGGGGCAGACGAGAGGGAGAAGCAGACTCCCTGTTGAGCAAGGAGCCCAGTGAGGGGTTCCATCCCAGGACCAACCTTCAACAGAAGTTAATTGATCTACCAATGGCATGCATCCCAGACTCCAAAACTTTCTCTGTATACCAGGCACCATGCTAACTCACATGTTGTAAACAGAAGAAACTATTATGCCCCCAGGGAAAAATATTAAGATAAAATATTGAAATATTAAGAAAAAAATATTCAAGCATAATTTAAAATAAATGATGAATCCCATTCCTTCTTGATTCTTGGGAGATTTGATTCCCTGTTGGCACTGGGGAATGGGCCAAAATCATGTCTTTGATGAGCTTAGTTAGGATTTGCAAGAGAATAAGATAGTACCTGTACATAGTCTGAATGATTTGCTGCTAGAGATAATTAAACCATAGGGATTTGGTCCTATATGACAGTTCTGTTATAAACTCTTCAGGTTTTTCTATCCATACTGTTATTAGGAAATCACACTACTTTCAAAGGTAGGATTTGGTATTGTAAAAATACATTTTAGGATGTAGAAATAAATATTTTAATGAATAAAAATAAAATTATGGACTGATGAATTTGTAAATATCTTCATTTAAATTCTAATGATCTAAAAGTAGAAGTATTTATAAATGTTCAATAGACCAGAAAGAACATTCATTCCACATATAATGATTGATTGTCTCCATTTGGGAAAGCATTGTTCTAGGTGGCAGTGAGTCTGTAACTAATGATTAGATGAACTCTTGTCCTTGAGACTCACACTTTGATGCTGAGTGTTATTTTATACGAGACCTGGATTTTTCACCCAATATAATGCAGGCTACAACTTATTGAATGCTTGCTACATGTCAGATATATTTAAAGTTTTACCTGAATTAAATCCCTCATATGAAGGAGTTGCTATGAGAACCAAATTCAATGCATGAGGAAAATTAGTCACAGAGAGATGAGTAACTTGGGCAAACTCCATAGCTAGGAATTAGATATGGGGGTTTTCTGGCAAGGAGGTCTCACTGAAGATTCCCAGTATCTGTTCATGTTGAGGACACTCAAAACCTAGCCATGTATACTGTCTCTTAATTCATGAAGAAAATTAGGGAGTGGTGTTAAATAATCTTTCTAGTTCCTTCCAAGTTAATGATGCTACTCTTTCTGACTATAAGCATCCTTTTTTATAATGTTCTATACCCCTTCATAGAAAATCAGCCACTCTTAGGTTTGTGATCTACATTAATTATTTAAATTGAATTTAAATAAAAATAAAGTTAATTAAAATGTATTTCATGCAGATTCCTTCACTAAACGTTTTTCCACTTCAGACTGAATGAGGACCACCTATCAGGAGACATCAGCCTTCTTAAAATAAAGACCAACCTTCTAAATTCTTTGGGTGCTTGCATAGGGCCAGCAAGCATCTACTTGAGAGAGTCTTAGGTGTCCCCTCTCAAGAGTGCAGAGACTCAGGTGTCCCTAGAGTCACTTCTGTCTTCCTACAAATGCCTGTCTCTGAGTTTTCTTTGTTCAAATCAGATAGGATGTTGTGTTTTGTTTCTCTAAAGAAAAGTTATTGTCATAAAGTACTCAGTTAAATTATCTGAAATGTTCAAGCTTGCATTACATGCATCATTAACCCACAGTAACAGAGACATTAATAATCTTGACACATGATTTATGTGTCAATAAGTAGATATTTATTAAAAAATACCATCCCGACATCAAAGAGTACTTTTCTATTATGATAATTACTCTAACCTTAAGAACTTAGAAACATACAAAATAATTATGGTTACATTGATTTAGGTGATTTGTCTTGCATTTTATTATCCTGATCAATACGTTCTAAGTCCACATGTGCAATGGGGTAATGCAATGGACAAGAATGTCAGAGGCATTTATAAAGTGCCTTACAAAGTAATCCCTTTGTCTGTCCTTGGCCTTGCAGCTATTAGTAAGAGGCAGTGTGTGTTATTGAAGGACAGTGTAGGATTCCCATGATTGTCTTTATGGTACTTTTTTTCCTGAAAATGGGAGGAAATGCACGTGAGGGTATCTTATGTCTTGTTCAGTTGTGTAATTAGTATGATTATTATTCCAGTAAGATCATTTCCCTGTCCTGTAAAACTTAAATAGAATTTGTTATAGAATTTTTCTTAATTTTTACAATGTTAAAAGGTGGCAGAGTTACAATAAGGTTATTATAAAGTGAGAATACCTTTGTTAATCTTTTCTTTACTGTCTCCTTCCCTACACCTGGAAACATTTTATTTTTATTTTTTTAAAGATTTTATTTATTTATTTGACAGACAGAGATCACAAGCAGGTAGAGAAGCAGGCAGAGAGGAGGAAGCAGGCTCCCTGCTGAGCAGAGAGCCCGATGCGGGGCTCGATCCCAGGACCCTGGGATCATGACCTGAGCCGAAGGCAGAGGCTTTAACCCACTGAGC
Organism: Taxidea taxus jeffersonii; assembly: GCA_003697995.1. Classification (NCBI taxonomy): domain Eukaryota; kingdom Metazoa; phylum Chordata; class Mammalia; order Carnivora; family Mustelidae; genus Taxidea; species Taxidea taxus. The sequence goes on along the minus strand of ML092962.1, from coordinate 27,058 downwards.
CACCCAGGCGGCTCCCCCCTTTTTTTTTAAAGATTTTATATCTGGAAACATTTTAATATGTCTTCCCTAATTACTCCTCTAATGAATACTCGGTGTCACCAATACATATGTATGTGTATATCTCATATACACATACATATATATAGTATAGATATACACATACATATATAATATATATGTATGTATATGAGATATACACATACATATATATATAGTTTATGTACTGTACATATAACTATAATATATATGTATATGAGATATATACATACATATATATATAGTTTATTTACTGTACATGTATCTTTTCTTATACCAAATTTATAATTGATTTTTATGTACCATGAACCAATTTTTGGCCCTGATATTTGGCATTCATACACAAAGCAAAGGAGATCCTATGA
>ML092962.1:0-26647 GCA_003697995.1 Taxidea taxus jeffersonii | reverse complement strand
TTCCTGATCTAGGGGTTAGCATATGTTGCAATCTGTCATCAGTTCTGTATGTCATGCTCATCTCTTCTTTCTTTTGTAAACTGGTCTAATTCCCAAACCTCAATCTTCCACATTCAGAAAACATGGCAAGAAAAGTGGGGCATTAATGTTTTTATCTCTTCAGATATTACAAGTGGTTCTTTTCTTGATGGACAATTTGTACACCCATCCATATCATGATACCCTTCTGCTCACCTTTGGTGTTTTATTTTTTATTTATTTATTTTTTTAAAGATTTTATTTATTTATTTGACAGAGAGAGATCACAAGTAGGCAGAGAGGCAGGCAGAGAGCCCGGTGCGGGGCTTGATCCCAGGACCCTGGGATCATGATCTGAGCCGAAGGCAGAGGCTTAACCTACTGAGCCACCCAGGCGCTCCTTAACTAAGTCTTCATTAGTCATATTTGCTTGGAATAACAAAAGAATTATGGAATATTTTATTTTATTTTTAATGGGTAATGGAATATTTTAATTCTGAGTACTCCTGCTTCTATATCATATGGTATCATAAAGAAGTATATAATATATGGTTGGTAATAAATTATCACTTAATAATAAACTGTTTAAATATTGTTATATATGACTGCAGTTATAAATTTACTGAATATTTATTTAATATTAATGTTCTATTAATATTAGCCATTTTTGACAATGACTCTCTCACTATTCCTTTTGCATCCACTTTTCATCTTGGGTCTGATTTTCTTGTACATAACTTATACCCTTAATTATTAGTTTTCAATGACAGTTTCTGAGTGAGAAAATCTGTTTTTATTTGTCTGAAACTGTCTCATTTTGACTTTAACTCTCGAAGAGGAATTCATTCAGATATGGATCTAGATATATTGGTATTTCCTTTCAATCCATAGAAAATATTTCATTTACTGGCCTGTATTAATTTGTTTTAGAGAGAAACATATTACTAGATTTTTTGTTATTTCTCCATAGGTGAATTTTCTTCTCATTTTAAATTTGGTGTATTTTTATTTTCAGTTTTTGTCTTTGCTGGTATTAGCTATATTTATCCTGCTCCATCTTTGGTGGCTCCTTGGTTGATTTCCCCAAGTAAGCCCTATCCTCTGAGTTTATGTTTTCATGGTATAATGGACCCTTAATGTACAGGACTTTTCACAACTGTAAGTTAACATTTGTATGATATTTGTACGAATGATTCATGATTGTGTCATCCTCAGATTGTCAGCTCCAGAGGGCAAGGTCCATATCTGGTTTTGCTCACTATTTTAAAGCCAGTATTTTCCCCAAACCTAGAATATAGGTGATTCTCAATAGGTAGATATTGAGTTAATAAACTATCATTATGCCCTTTGCATTATAATTATTTGATGGAAAACTCTACTCTGCACTGCGTTCTACCATAGTCTTATGAATTCTCACCAACTGAAAATCCTACTGTGAAACTTTACATGTCCTTACTTCATCCCTCCCACCATGAAGCAGAAACTGTTTGAGGACATATATCTTTTCACTTTATCTTGTACTATCTATGTTGAAAGTACAGTGGTAAATACAAGGCTTTCCCTGAATGTTTTTAGCCCTTTGGATGAATGAATGAATCAATGAATGAATGCAAGTAAACCTGCAGAATGTTTAGCATGGTGTGAGCTTGTCACATTTCTTTGCTTAACTATCAACAATGTGAGTACAAGGACTATCCATTGGCCTGTTTGAATCCCAGGCTCACAATTTATAACTTGCCTCAACCAGAGAAAGTTACTTAATCTCTCTTAGCTTCAGCTTCCCATCTGTTAAGTGAAGATGAGAGTACCAATGCCCCATGGAGTGGCGTGAGAAATTACTGAACTAATGCTTGCAAGGTGCTAAGCCTAATACCTGGCCCACACTGAGTGTCCATTGCCTGTCACCTATGATTGATCATCCCCATTCTGATTTCGTTCCTGTGGTTTCTTAAACTAATTAGTCACTGACTCCATTTCATCTCCCTACAGATTTCATGTGTGAGGGAGAAAGAATTATGCTTCATAAAACACAAAGTTACTTGGGAGGGTGTGGATAACCAAGACTTGTTTTGTGTTCACAGAATTAAGTACACATTTCACACTCCTTATATTACTCAGCAAGTATCTGTTGATGAGCTACTATCTTGCAGGGACTGGGCTAGATGCTGAGATCACAGTCCTTGCCTATAAGGTTTGCAGTGTCATGGTGGCAAGAGAGATACTGGCACATGGCAAAACACTAAGTTCTTGGTTTTGTGAAGGCAGAGAAAGCATCTTTTGAGAGATGTCTATTTGAGCCTTTTCTACTGCTAGAAGCAGCTCGAATCTGATGGGGATGAGAAAGGTGCTGAGCAGAGGGGAAGCTCAGGGAATATTTAAAGCCAGAGATGAACAGGATAAAGTGTGACTGCAGGTTGAGGCACGGCAGCTACCTACAATTGAAAATAGAGACCACTGGGCATGTGCAGAGGGGCATCGAGTTCTACCCTGCCACATGATAGTTCTGTGGCACTGGGGGAGTTAGTCCATCACTGCTGCTTTAGTGGAGACTCTTTCTCTTCAGCTGAATGTTCAGGATGAAGTCCTTGCCTTTTAGGGTTATTTTGAGGATATTCAATTACCTACATGAAAGTTGTTCACACATAGGAAGTGCTCACCAAGCCACTGGCAATGCCCTGTGTGTTTCACAGTGTTACCTATGACTGACCCTCTTCAAGACTTTGATGTTCCTCTTGGGGACATTCTGAGAGCTCCGGAGTTTAGGGGAGAAAACAGTCTTAGTGTGAAAGAAAGAAATGGAAAAATCAGATGATCGTCAAAATTTTGAGATAGAGCTTTTCTGTTGTGCCTTCCCCAGAGATCTTAGGGCAAATAGGAAATTTGAAATGATGGAAAACAAGATCAAGACATTTGATTAGCTTTCTGATCCCAGAGTGTCCTAATTAATCTGCAGAGGCCTGATTCCCCACGTAACACTCATTGATGCTATTCTCAAGATCTGAGACTTGCTTGATGACCTGTCTGTACCTCCCAGATCCTAGTATAAAGGTAGCTACATTTCATAGCCTAGAAAGGCCCCAGTGAAGTTCCTTAATCAGAGGTGAGAAAATAGGTGCATTTCAGAACCAGAAGTAAGTGTTTGTGTTTTTATGTTGATTATTTTTAGCCAAGAGGAGATTGCAAAATGTTTCAAACTGAGGCATAGTAATTTGCACCTTGTTTGCATGAAATATGCCCAAGCAAAGCCTTCTGTTCCCAGTTCCTGAGTTTGAACCTCAACTAATTTCCTTAAAAAACAGGCTTTTGAAATTGCTATTGATCTCCCTTGATAATATTTTACAGATCTGTCACAGGAATGGAAGAATCAAAAAAAGGCAAAAGTTCTACTTGCTACAGAAAAAAACAAGGACATTTTCAGACATGGGTTAGTGTTTACCCTAACATAAAGTTCTTAGAGCTGGAACCAGGGGATTTAAAAGCCCTTTACTTTTATCTATCACCTATCAGCCATCTATCTATCTAGCTATCTATCTATCATCACCAGCTATCATCTTTCTCTCTATCATCTATCATCCTCTATCTACTATCTACCTATCATCTATCTTCCATTTATCTATCATCATCATCTATTATCTATTTATCTGTTTATCTATCTATCTATCATCACCTATCTATCTACCATCTATTTATCTATCATCTCTCTATCTAATAATCTATCATCTATCTATCTATTTATTTACTTTTTGGCAAGATTTTGAGTCTGTGTATTTATCCTCTTTGTGGATCCATAGTTACAGTGGTTTCATTAGATTTTTATGAGATTTGTATTAGGGAAAAAAAAGGGAGGAAGCCTAAGGACCATTCTTTCACTGAGTTCTTGCTAAGGGTTCTTCCTTAACTTTACTTCCTTCTTCCCCCCACCCCAGAAATGATATGTTTTCTCTTTCTCTTGTAACTAAATAGGCTACAAAATTCATCTAGACAGCTAGCCCATTGAGCCATGTTGCCCTCTAGCACATTCTCACCAGGGCTGAAATCTTGCCTGACTTTTTTTTTCGCTTTTATCCTTTTTCTTCTGTTCACTTCTTCTTTTCACAGGGGTGCTATCCTCCTTCTTATCCCCATTATCTGCTCTGTTAGTCTCTGTGTTCCAGAAACACCAGGCTTCATGGGCAAGCATCTTGCGCAGTTGACCTCACCTGATTTCAGAAGCGTGTTAAGCTAGGTTTCATGCCCAGCTGTCACCATCTTGAAATGCTTGATAATTTTTGAACATAGATAACTAACATTCTTATTTTTTAGTGGACCCCGTTTATTAGCTGATCCTAGTTACAGGCTTTACCACTTGCAGCTTTGTACTATCCTTTTGCAACTCCTTTGTTGGTTCTCTCTTCATTAGTTAGGGATTTTGCTTGGTTCTAAACTACTAAACCCACAACTTGTTCAGAAGATGCTCACCTTTCACTCTGGCTTGACACAGGCACCTGGGTCATCTGTGATCTTCTTTCTCTGCAAACACATGTTTTTTATTGTCTTTTTTGTGCCTGTCTTAGCTTATCAGGACTTCTGTGCTTCTTTCAAGTGGACATTTCTGGATCCCAACGAGTCACTGAGTTCATGGGTCCAGACTATTTCAGATCCCACAGGGAGTCATTAAGTGATATGCAATAAATGAGTTTTTCTGCAACTGAGACTTTCAATTCCAATTTTCTGCCATGCGTTTTATAAATCTGAGATTTTGTATAAAATGTTGATCTTTTTCTTTCCTTTTTTCTCTGTCCTGGGAACACTGTCTACACTCTTTCTAGGGTTTCCTGGGTGCAAATGAATATGAAATTATCTCCTTTGCCACCCTGTTGATGTCATTTAAAGAAATATGCTGTTTAATGGGTAATTTCCTGCTAAACACTTCTGGAAGTGTAGCTGCAATTCTCTACTGACTCTTGTTCTGCAGTGAAGGTCATTTTTATTCTTGGTAGAAAACTCATAAGTGGAGATGAATCGGGCTTCCAAAGAAGTAAGTCATTTACATTTTAGGGAACATCTAAGCTGGGACTTTTGCACTCCTCTGCATGAAACCTGTACACATACACACATCCTTAACAGTTCCAAAGAAAGATTACATATGGTACCTTTGTCTCCATTCTTTATTCTTCCTAGAATACCCTTCTTAAAATAAGCTCACTGCTTGTGCTCATCCTCCTTCAGTTTGTTGCTAAAAAAAGTCACCTTTTCACGAGTACTTCAGTGATGTTACTATTTAAAACTTGAACACCGTCTCCACAAAACTCCATTTGCTTTCTCTTTTTTTCTTTTTTAAAAATTTTACTTTATTTTTTCAGTGTTCCAAGATTCACTGTTTATGCACCATGCAATATGTGCCCTCCTTAATACCCACCACCAGGCTTACCCAACCCCCAACCTCCTCCCCTCCAAAACTCCATTTTCTTAATTTTTCTTTGTAACACTGACATTTAAATCACCATTTACTTAGTTACATTCCTCTGTGTCTCTGTCTACTAGTTGCGAATGCTAGAAGGGCAGGGATTTTTGAAGGTTCTGTTCATTTTGGCATCTGCAGGGTCTAATCCACATTATATGTGGATTATTAATAAACACTGACTTTATGAACATCTAGTTTGATGTCCACAATGACTTTAGGGACAGGCAGAATGGATATTCTCATTCCCATTTACAAATGAGGAAATGAAAACTCATGCTCAAGGATCACTGGTCATTATCAGTAGCTGTTACTAGTGCATTCAACAAATGTTAAGTACTTACCCTCTGGATAAAGGAGATAAAGCACAAAAAGACACTGTCATTGGCTTTCTAAAACTTAGACTAAACTAAGTTTCAGGACTCATTTTGAAATGAGATAAGAATCGGGCAAGTTTTAAAAAAATTGAATGTGAGAGAAGGGAGAAGGCAAAAAAAGGCATTTGAGGGGAAGGAAGAGGAAATTCAACACTAGTAATGATGTAAAGGAGAGCTAAAAAAGCCATGGGGATTGTCATACCTATAGATAGAAAGAAGTTGTGATTAACAACATAAATACTGACTATGCAAAACTTGTTTCTTTATGGGCACATTATGTCATTGCTGTAGACTGCAAAATACTGAGTGAGAATTAACATGACTTGATGATTCTTTGTTCATTTATTTGCCATAAGTTGATGAGAGCTCTATGACTGTGCCTTTTGAAATTGTGAATCTGGGAACATCTTCTTTATAATCTCCTGGATAACTGTTACATATGATGATACCCATATCCCACATAAAAGGTTCTTAAACAAACTTTCTGTGACTTTTCTTGATTAAGAAGCTTTCTAAGAAATATCTTTGTACACTAAAATTCAAAAGCTTTTAATTCTCCTAAGGACATGGTGTCATGTCAAGCTCCATGGGGACACAGAGATGAGTAAAACACTAGTAAGTAATTCATTTTTCATGCTTACCCTATTTTTTTTCTTTTATTTTTAAAATTCAGTACATAAAAAGTACTTAGAAGTCAGAGTACGCAGGGCATCTGGGTGGCTCTGTCGGTGGAGCATCCATCTCTTGATTTCGGTTCATGTCATGGTCTCAGTGTTGTGGGATTGAGTCCCCCATCCAGCTCTGAGCTTGGCACAGAGTCTGCCAGAGATTCTTTATCTCCTTCTGCCCCTCCCCCTTCCATCCCCCGACTCACACACATTCTCTCTAAATAAATAAATTAAATCTAAAAAAAAAAAAGAAAGAAAGGAATCACAGTGCAATAATGAGCTAGACTTCGCCCCTGCCCCCGAGGAAGGAGTGTATGAGGAGTGGAAAGTAGATACATTATGGTGATGTAATGTGCTACAGAGCGAATGAGAAGTAGGCAGCTTGTGCTGGAAGCTTAAAACATACAAAGCCTTATAAGATAAGTAAAGTTTGAGAAGCCAAAAATATTGCAGAGAAAAAGAGGATATGTAGCTCAGTTGTATCCATGGATACAGGAATAGATATAAATATCGTTATCCTTAGGTATAGCTATAGGTAAAAATGTAGGTGTCTATGTAGAGAAATATGATGGTAATTCAACACAAAGACAAAGGAAATAATGGATTAGTAGAAGTACAGAATCTGTTTAGGGTAGTATAATTTGAATGATACATGGAGATGCCGAGAAAAATCATTTCAATAGTTGGTAATATGATTTGTACCTTCCTGTCTGCTTCATTTCTATTGTTTCTAGCACAGGTCCAGACTCTGAGAAAATGTCCATCACAAATGAGAGTGCAATAACAGAATTCATTCTCTTGGGGCTTACAGATCGCCCCGAACTCCAGCCTCTCCTCTTTGTGCTGTTCCTGGGTGTGTACCTCGCCACCCTCTTGGGCAACCTGGGCCTGATTCTATTGATCACGTTGGACTCTCGCCTTCACACACCCATGTACTTCTTCCTCACTAATTTGGCCTTTGTAGACTTGTGCTACACCTCAAATGCCAGCCCGCAGATGTTGAGTAATTTCTTATCAGAGAAGAAGACCATCACCTTTGCTGGCTGCTTTACACAGTGTTACATTTTCATCGCACTTCTCCTCACTGAGCTTTACATGCTGGCAGCAATGGCCTATGACCGCTACGTGGCCATATGTAACCCTTTACGCTATAGTATGAAAATGTCCAGGCGTGTCTGCATCTGCTTGGCCACATTTCCTTATGTCTACGGCTTCTCAGATGGGCTCTTGCAGGCCATCCTGACCTTCCGCTTGAACTTCTGTAGATCCAATGTCATCAACCACTTCTACTGTGCTGATCCACCACTCATTAAGCTTTCTTGCTCTGATACTTATGTCAAAGAGCATGCCATGCTCATATCAGCTGGCTTCAATCTCTCCAACTCCCTCAGCATCATCCTGGTGTCCTACACCTTCATTATTGCGGCCATCCTCCAGATCAAATCAGCAGAGGGAAGGCACAAGGCATTCTCCACCTGTGGTTCCCACATGATGGCTGTGACCCTATTTTATGGGACACTCTTCTGCATGTATGTAAGACCATCAACAGATAAGACTGTAGAGGAATCCAAAATCATAGCCATCTTCTACACCTTTGTAAGTCCACTGCTTAATCCATTGATATACAGTCTGCGGAATAAAGATGTAAAGCAAGCCTTGAAGAATGTCCTCAAAAGAAATATGGTCACTAAAATGGAACTGCCTCCAGTTTCCAGTAAATCATAACTAAACCTTTGGCTCAAATATCTTTGCATCCTGATGATGTATTTTGATATTTTCTATGAATATGTCTCAAATATCTCAACTAAAAATCTCAAGTCTGGATAAAAATGAGTTTCACTTATTAATCTAGGCTCTTGTCCCTCAACATGTGGTCCACAGACCAGCAGCAACAATATCATCTTGGGGTTTGTTAGAAATTTAGCACCACATTCTGCACTTAGATCCACTACATCCAAATCTGGGTTTTAATCACATCATAGGTGATTTGTAAGCATATTAAAATTTGAGAAGTACTGTTCTAAGAGAAAATTCCCACTTAATATGTCATAGGACATTCCTGTGTCCTATTGTTTACAACGATAAATAGGATAAAGATGCTTTTAGCGCAGTTCTTTGGATTTGTTTTATGCTTATTAGCATCTATCTTTTGGGACTAGGAGTCTTTATGAAACATTCTCTGACCTACTAAGTAAAGCTAAAAACCATGAGTCATGAGAGTCATTTCTGTTTCTTGTAAATGTGCTTTTAGAAAAGGTCAGTAAGGGACTGGGAAGAGAGGAATACAGTGATTTTTTTTTTCCCTGCCTCAGAGTTTGTGGATCCTGTCTATGGCTTCTGAACTATGGGAGTGACTTCTTCCTTCTGACCTGCAAGCCTGAATTTACCTACTCAGGTCTAGGAAAAGAAATAATACTTTCTGTGTCACTTGAATTTTAAAAATTGAAAATTACTTGGCATTATTGTTTATGTTCTTTTCTAAATTTTTAAGTGGAAGTTTAGATTATTGATTTGAGTTTCACTTCTTTTTTCATATAAATGTTTATACATTTTACGTAAACAAGACTTTAGTTGAAAACCACTAAATTTGGTACTTTTTACATTCAGTTTGCAAAATTTTCTTATTTTCCCAGTGCCGCCTTCTTTAGCCTATAAGCCATTCAGAAGACCATGCTTAATTACTATGTATTTGGAACTTTAGAAGATACTTCATTGTTATTTATTTGTGATTTAGTTTTGTTGTCTGAGAGCATATGCCTTATGATTTTAATCTTGGAAATTTACTAATTCTAGTGGTTTTTTTAGATCTATTGAGATATAATTGACATATAACATTGTAGCATCTTAAGGTGTACAAATTGATGATTTGATACATGTATATGTTGTGAAATGATTATGTTGTGAAAAGACTATTAGTTGACACATGAATTGTGTCATATAAGCATGATTTGTTTGTGTGCAGTCATGTTAGTGGTGAAAACATTGAAGATCTATTCTCTTAGCACTTTCCAGTATACAGGACAGTATTGTTAACTGTAGTCACCACGTAATACATTAGATTCCCCAGAACTTATTCATCTTATAACTGAAAGCTTGTTGCCTTTGACCAACATCTCCCCATTTCTCACATCCCCAGCCCTGCCAAGCAGCATTGTACTCTGTTTCTGTGAGTCTGACTTCTATAGACTCCACATAAAAGTTAGATCATACAGTCTTAGTCTCTATGACTTATTTCACTTAACCTAATCCTCAAGGCTCATCCATGTTGACACCAATGGCAATTTCCACTGTTTAATGATGGGATAGTCTTCCTTTTTATATCATTTGTGTTCCTTCATCTGCAAATGGACACTTGTTTCCATGTCTTGACTATTGTGATTAATGCTGCAGTGCATGTGAGAGTGCAGATATCTCTACAAGATCATGATTTCATTTCCTCTGGATATATCCCCAGAAAGAGGGCTTACTGGATCACATCATAGTTCTATTTTTGATTTTTTTGAGCAAGTTCCCTACTGTTTCCATATTGACTGTACCGATTTACATTTCCATCCGCAAATGCACATGGGTTCCTTTTTCTCCATGTCTTCTCCAGAACTTGTTATCTTTTGTCTTTTTGATAATAGCCATTCTAAGAGCTGTGAAGGTATAGCTCACTGTGGCTTTCATTTGCATTTCTCTGAAGCACTTTTTCATTACCTGTTGGTTATTTGCATGTTTTCTTGGGAAATATTTATTCAGATCCCTTGTCCACTTCTTAATTGGTTCTTTGTTATTTGTATTGAGTTGTATAAGTTCTTTATATATTTTGGATGTTAACCTCTTCTTGGATATATTGTTTGCAAATATTGCCTCCTAGTCCATAGGTGGTGTTTTCTTTTGTTAATTGTTTCTTTTGCCATGCAGAAGCTTTTAAATTTGATGTAATCTAATTTTTATTTTTTTACTTGTGCTTTTGGTATCATATAGAGAGAACCATTGCCAAGATCAATGTCAAATAACTTATTTCCTATGGCAGGTCTTATATTTAAGTTCTTAATTCATTTCAAGTTAATTTGTCTGTATGTGGTATAAGATAGAGGTCCAATGTAATTGTTTGGCATGTGGTTATCCAGTTTTCCCATGACCACTCACTGAAGAAACTATCCTTTCCACATTGAGTATTTCTGACTCCCTTGTCAAACATCAGTTGACCTTATATGCATGGGTTTATTTCTAGGCTCACAATTCTGTTTCATTGGTCTATGTGTCTGGTTTTTTTTCCCACTTTATTTTGTTTTGTTTTATTTTATGCCAGTACCATGCTGTTTGCATTATTATAGCTTTGTAAAATAATTTGAAACCAGGAAGTGTGATGCCCCTGGCTTTGTCCTTTCTCATATTTGTCTTGGCTATTTGAGGTCTTTTGTGGTTCCATATGCATTTTAGGACTTTTTTTTTTTTAATTGAACATTGAATTCACAGATGGGTTTGAGGAGTATGGACATTTTAACAATTTTAACTTTCTTTGAATCCATAAACCCTTGGTGTCTTTTTTATTTATGTCTTTTTCAATTTCTTTCATCAAAGACTTGTTTTTAGTGTACATATATTTATGTTTTATAAAGATTTTATTTATTTAATTGACAGAGAGATCACAACTAGGCAGAGAGACAGGCAGAGAGAGGGGGGAAATAGGCTCCCTGCCGAGTAGAGAGCCCAATGTGGGCTCGATTCCAGGACCCTGAGATCATGACCTGAGCTGAAAGCAGAGGCTTAACCCAATGAGCCACCCAGGTGCCCCAAGATCTTTATGTTTTGGTTAAATTTATTCCTAAGTATTTTATTTTTCTTCATGTTATTTTAAAAGGGATTTTTCTTTATTTCTTCCTCAAATAGCCCACTGTTATTATTATATAAAAATGTAACTTATTTTTGCATTTTAATTTTTCATTCTGCATACACTTACTGAATTCATTTATTCTAACAGTTGTTTGATAGTGTTTTTAGGGTTTTCTATGTATAAGATAATATCATCTATAGAGACAATTTTACTTCTTTCTTTCTGATATTGGATGCTTTTTTCTTGCCTAATTGTTCTAGCTTGGACTTCCAGTATTATGTTGAATAAGAGTGGCGATAGTGGTCACCTTTGTCTTATTTCTGACCATAGATGAAAACTTTCAAGTTTTCACCAATAAGTATGATATTAGCTGTGGGCTTGTCATATACAGCCTCTATTATATTCATGCAGGCTTTTTCTATACCCAATTTGTTGAGAGTTTTTATGATAGGACAGTGAGTACTGTAAAATACTTTTTATGCATCTATTGAGATGTCATAGAGTTTTAATAATTTATTCTATTAATGGATACATATTTTTCTTCAAATAACAAATAACAAATAACAAATCCTTGTAGACAAAGTGTACTATATAATAGATAATGAGTACAAATGAATTTGAATTTTGCTTTTAAAGTTTGATATGTGTATTTTGAACAAGGGATTTAACTTCTTTTATCCTTAACTTACTTTTATTTGGGAATAATAATAAAATATAGGTTTTTAAAAATATTACTTTATTATTGTGTAATTTACATGCAATAAAATGTGTCCACTTTAAGCACAACTCAATGTGTTTTGACAAATATGTATACCCATATAACTGCTACCACAACTGATATATAGAACATTTCATCACTTACAAAATTTCCTTCTTATCCCTTTGTTGACAGTTACTTTCTTGCATACCTAGCTTTTGGTAATCACAATGTACTTTCCTAACTATATTTCGTATAATTTGTGTGCATATTCCTTGACTTAGCAAAATATTTTTGAGAATCATCTAGTTGTTTTATGAATCCATAATTTGATATATTTTCTATTAATGAATAGGGTTACATTTTTAAAATTTACCACAATGTGTTTATCCACCCATCCGTTATTGGAATCTGAGTCGTTTCATTAAGTATCAGACTGTCTTAAGTTATCAGTCTTAACAAAGAAGTGATTTCAAGTGCAAAATAAGATTCTTCCACCAACCTGATATAAACTCACATGGAACAGATGTGATTCAATTAAAAACCATGACTTTCTACCTTCTTATGTAAAAGGTGCCTTTTCCATTCTTTCTCAATTGATCAAAGCAGCATGGATATAAAGTCATCAAATAATAAGTTTAGGGATCTTCAGCAAACCACAGAGCACTTGCCCTGTAATGTAGGAAGCTTCTCCTCAGCTCTCATGTGCTTCCATGCTAGAATGCAAGCCATACAGAGACAGATTATACTGATCTTTAGAAGAATTTCACGATATTGTAATTAGTGCAAAATTTGTCAATTTAAAAATCTATGTCAACCCAAAGGCATTGGTAGGTGAAATACTGCTCTATTTTTTTAGTAAATTCACACAAAATTTATGTATAGAGTACTTAGTATGTTTTAGTCCCTGTGCTGAGTGTTGTGTATAGAGTGAATATAAAATTTCAGTTTCTGATGCTCTCGGAATTCATGGTCTGGAAGGAAAGACAAATCTTAAGTGAACAGACATTCCATTTACAATTAGCATTGTAATGAATGTCATAAAGGAACTGAACGAGGTCACATGAGTGAGAACAGTTACTGTGGTGAGGAGGCTTAATTAGGTGGAGGAATTCCTCTCTCAGAAATTGACACTGGGGGCGCCTGGGTGGCTCAGTGGGTTAAGCCGCTGCCTTCAGCTCAGGTCATGATCTCAGGGTCCGGGGATCGAGTCCCGCATCGGGCTCTCTGCTCAGCAGGAAGCCTGCTTCCCCCTCTCTCTCTGCCTGCCTCTCTGCCTACTTGTGATCTCTCTCTGTCAAATAAATAAATAAAATCTTAAAAAAAAAAAAGAAATTGACATTGAAGCTGTCATCTAAAGTGTGTGCAGGCATTAACCCTAGGACATTTGGGAGAAGTGGTATTCAAAGCAGTGACAAGGCTTACCAGAAATTTCTGAATTTGAAAAAAAGGTTGTCATGAGACCAGCACAGCTAGACCAGTGGATGAGGGAGAGATTGACAGAGAATGTAGAGGTAGATGATATTAGGAACTTTGATTTCAATACATCATTTGTGGAATGTGCCACAACTGAAGCCTTCACAGTTCGACTAAGGACTATGAGCACATGGACCATATCATTTTATCTTTGTATCTCTTGGATGAGTGGATAATTGGACACTTGGTAAATGCTAAGAAAAAATAGGCATACTATTTTCACATTCAGCCTGTTTGTTTTCACTTGTGGGCAGATGAACAACTTATTGTTAAATGATATGCTCACCAAGTTTTCATGAAATATTATCTTCTAACACTGGGACTTAACATCTTGAATGAAATCTGCTGTGGCTCATTATATCTTATCCAAATGGTTTTACTCACTGGGTTTAATAACCTCACCACTGTATTCTAGATATCAAAGTACTTTCAGCAAATGTTCATTCAATAGCAACTATGTGGACAAAACACAATTCAGGTTAGGGAAAAATCACAAAAACATAAATCCCATGGATTATATTATTATTTTACGTCTTTATTGATTGTCCTATTTACTTGACTAGAATAAATGGTGATCCATAATGCAAAGATTCCATGAGAATTAAACTTCTGATCATTGAAAGCAATCAGCTCAAAATGATTACAAACTAGGGGTGCCTGGGTGGCTAGTTGTTTAAACATCCAGCCCTTGATTTTGGCTTAGGTCATGATCTCAGGGTCATGATCTCAGGATTATGAGGTCCAGCCCTACCATGGGACCCGTGCTTATCAGGGAGTCTGCTCCAGATTTTCTCTCTCTCTCCCCCTTTTCTTCTGCCTTTTCCCCACTACATGCTCTCTCTTTCTCTCAAAATAAATAAATGAATCTTAAAAAAAAATACTACTAACTGATGCAATCACATTGTGAAAATCCCAAGACTCTAATTAGTGTATCTACATAAATAACTATTTCCCTGGAGTTTTCTCTTTTAGTAATACTGTAATTATTTCTTCAGGGAAGGTAAAAATATTTTAGGAATAAGAGCTTCAAATTACAATTTGGGTATAAACAACTCCCAGGAACTCATCCCTTGGACCACTAGTGTCTCTGAATCTTTCCTGGCGTCAGGTAGGAATGACAACTCTGACTTCTATACCTGCACTTTCTCTTCTTGTTTCAGTTTTGGATTTTAATCAGCAAGAGTTAGGTGACAACAAAATCAACTTTGAATGTTAGCTTAATTTCTTGGCCAGTTAGAATGAGTTGGTGTGTATTTTTTTTTAAATTATTCACTAGAAAACATAAAAGTCTCATTGAAGTTACGTGTTCACACTAATCATTTTACTTTACAAATATTGTTCTCCCCAGTCATTCAATAATTTAACACACACTGAATAACATATTAGAGGAAGCACCTGATAATCTCATAATTTTTAAGAATAGTATCTGTTGAATGAATACCCCCCAAAAATCAAATAACTAAAGAGAGACAGAAGCAGGAATCATTATACTCATTCTAGAAAAAATAAAGCTCTTATAGAACTTGATGTCTTTTTAAAAGTTATTTGAGAGAGAAACTTATGGGGAAAATTTAATATTAACTAAGAGACACATGGCTATTAATGAGCGTAGGATTTGTAACTACATAAATGCTGAGTCAGAATGTTATCAGTGATGGACATTTTAGAATTTATTTAGTCAAAGTCCTGATATTGAATAAATGAGGACTGAAGTTCAAATAAGGAAGCTCACTATATCAAGGTAAAAAAAAATGTTTTCTAAATGAAGACTCAAAATAGTTTTTACTGATAGTATTCGTTGGTACGAAGCCATCCTGTGTAACATGATCCAAAATTTAGATTCATTCATTGTAATCAGGTAATGTACCCTGCTCTTAAATTGGTGAGACTTTGGAATGGAAAACTGAGAGGGGAAGATGCTGGAGTTCACTATAGCGGAGGAGAGAAGGAAGATGCTCCTTCTGGGAAATTAATATTCACATGAGTGATTGATAACTCCATCAACTAACTGACTTGTTTACCTGTTTCTTCATTTCCTACCTTAAAATATCACTATTTTTCCAGATATTCTTGAACACTTATCTATATGACCCACTGAGATTGTGTGTATGCTGGATTACTGACCCTATACTTCAATAACCCTTATTTCTATTGTCTATGGTCCTTTCCTTGGGTTCAATTATCTCCTAGTCTCACATTCAATCCATCTTATAAGACAACAAAATGGTGACTTTATGCACATGGAATATTTCCTAAGTATAATAGCAGCTCAACCTTATCCTGCTCTCTTGGACATGTGCATTTTAACTGGACCCTAAAGAGGGCAAACTTTTCCCCAAATGAACATTTCAATATTCAGGTGTGTCAGGGTGTCAGGAACCAGTGATAACTTACAGAAATGAGCTTTGCACTTTGATTTTAAGTGGGAAAATAGGAAATTCTTGGAATTCCACATTTTCACCATATATTCATCATGTTTACCAATTTACCACATACGATGTGTTTTTTTGCTCAGTAATCCCTACTAAATTACAAAGTAATGTTTTGTTTTCTTGCATTTTTATGTAATAAAAATACATATGCATATCGATATCCTCGTGAATCAATTTCATCGGCATGAAAAAATCCGTGTAGTCTATTATCTTGTTTATCTATGAGCATTCCAATCCAGAGAAAAGCAAAGTGAAACCTTATGTTGAGTTTTATTTTCATTACATTTTTTTTGAAATAAAGGACATAGATTAAAAAAAAAAATCATTGCTACTTAAATTGACTTCTAATTACCCAGAAGTTGCAAATTGGATGCCAGTGTCGTAAGGAGACACTTGTTTGTGAGGATGTCTGTTTCTCTTCCTCACTGAAATTTAATTATTTTTCTAGGTAGTGTTTCTCATACAGGCAGCAAAATATGCATGAGCAATCTCTCCAATAATTCAATATGAATTACTTGGCACTCTACATTGAAATAGGAGTTAGAAAATCAGAGTTGTGGAGGATAAATTTTGCTACTCCTTGAATAATTATCAAATAAATGAACCATTTTTCCAACTACAGGGCATGCTGCATCCGGTAAACTTAAATAGGAAGCTATCTAAGGCAGTTCCCACTAGAAGTGCAAGCTCTACAAACTTTTGTTTATAGAAATAGAAATAACATTCCATTGAATTTCTAGCAAGTATCCCAAAATCATTCAGGTACTTACTTCCGGTGGAAAAAAGGCTTTAGTTCTAATGCAGCAAATTTGAATTTACCATCGAGGTCTACCAAAGAGATTTAAATTTGCCAACAGTATTTATCAAATACACATTTCAGATCTCAAATGTTTTCCTTTTTTTGAGATATTGAGAATCATTTTCTCAGATACTTTTGGTCTTTATAAAATTTGAATCAGGCAAGAAACTCAGATTGATTTTGGAAATTAGAGTCATGGATGGCAAGATAGGGTTATAAAAAGACAGGAAGAGGGGCGCCTGGGTGGCTCAGTGGGTTAAAGCCCATGCCTTCGGCTCAGGTCATGATCCCAGGGTCGTGGGATCGAGCCCTGCATCGGGCTCTCGGCTCTGCGGACAGCCTGCTTCCTCCTCTCTCTCTGCCTGCCTCTCTGCCTACTTGTGATCTCTGTCTGTCAAATAAATAAATTAAAGAAAAAAAAAGGACAGGAAGAGCTGCTAGGGAGGCATGATTTTAAAAGAACATGTAGTAATTTCAACACAAAAAAGTTAAAATATGTGCAAATTAAATGAGAGTATTTAAAATATTTGGAACTTATTTTATATCCATATATATGTAAATTATTATATACCTTATCCCAAACACTTAATAAGCAACCATTATTATTTGTTTGATGTGATATGATGTGCAAATAGGTGCTCAGGCTTAGGATCCTGCTGTAGAGAATATGCGTTTGGGAGTACAAAAGTCCTGTGCTCACCTGTGATTGATATACAGAGCTCTGTCGTCACATTTCATTCTATTGCCCTAGGAGCGCTTAGCTGTTTTTCTGCTTGCTTCTGTTCCTTCCCATTTATAGAGTTCCTCTTCCATGGTCAGTAGTCCTTCAAACAGGTTTTTTTTTTTTTTTTTTGAGATCATGAGTCAATGGTAAATTCAACCAGGGGCACTACTGAAGGAAGGTGTTTTCCAAATAGTGAAAATAGATCTTACATCCCTGTATTTTGTTTTGCTGCTGAGGTGCAAGGATTCTAGCAATCTCTGGTACTCAGTGTGGAATTAGGATTTCTAAGAGAACACTTGAGATGCTCCAAGCTCTTTGAACTAGTAAGCTTGGGAAAGGCTGCATGTTCTTGCCCACGTTCTGAAGCTTCACAATGGATTGTGGGAATATAAAAGGCTCTGAGATCTGAGATTCCCTGCAATCCAGAAACCCATTTTCTTTTTCTTTTGCAAAACTCAGCATTTTTAAAAAAAAATTAAGGATCATTTTATTAAAAATGAAAGTACCACAAACATTTTTTAGTTGGTTTGATTGTTAGCATATTAATTCATCCAGTCATTCATATAGGATAATTTTTCTTTAAATACTTAATCTTCTTATGAAAAAGAAAGTACAGTTTTTCCTCTCTTTGCATCTTTCCTTCTGTTCCTGGTCATTTCTTATTAAGTATATCTTTTTTTTTTAAGGGTTTTTTTTTTTTTTTTTGTAATTTTATTTTTTTTCAGTGTTCCAAGATTCATTGTTTATGTGCCACACCCAGTGCTCCATGCAATACATGCCCTCCTTAACACCCAACGTTGTGGGTGGTAAGTTTCTCATTAAATAGTGAATTCTGATACCTGTTTAAATTTGAAACTCTTAAGATCTTGGAACATGTAGCCCTCATCACTGTATAGTAACCTGAGTGGCTGCTGGCTTTTTTGGTTCACTTCTGCTCACCTTTAGACCCAGCCCATGTCACTCATTCTTATTATCCAAATGGCTCCCAGAGTCATTTGAGTTCTGATCCCTTATCTTATTTAGTCTATCAGTTAAAAAATAACACAGGAAAACACGGAGAATCCATGATCAAAATACATTCTCCAGACTCCTGGAAAAATAATTTATCATTTAATTTTTTAAATTATAATTCATATTATAATGAACTGATAATTTTATCTAAAAGTGTAATCCTTTTGTTATAATTAGTATCACCAGAACTCTGTGCTAAGAATGATTCTCTCTCCCCTAATTGATTTTGGCTTTATAATTTCTGGGCATTGTAATTCTGTAGTGAAGAAAGTTGAACTATTTACATAATGCTGCTAAAAAGTTTAGAATCCAAGTTGTGTTCTCTCAGTAGCACACACAACCAACTATGCTGTAAACCCCTTAAGTGCCTTCTGAGATAAATTTTAAAAAATGGATAAACAAACAAAACTATAATCTAAGTTTTGGCCACTTTTCTTCCCCCCAAACCCCGTGTCTCCCTTTCTTTATTCATATAAGTGCTTCTGAATGAAAATTCCTTCATGAGTAATTTATATTGGGCTTTGTTATTTTCAAATTTGGGATCTTTACCTTTGGTCTACTTGCATAGAAATGCCACAGTTTCCTGTATTTTATTGATAGAGCAGCAAAACAGGTTCCAGAGAATTTCCTTCAAACTTCTATAATTTGGGGCTCTTTAATACAGCCAGTAGGGGGTGCAAGTCTCAAGAATTAAGCTTCTAAATATGCAAACACTGTTGACTGTTGAGTGTTTTCAAACACATGTCGCCATTTTGGCGACACATGGCACCATTCCTGGGATCAGTGATGAAGCCAATGATTTTATAGTGAACCGTAAGTGACCATTGGTCATTCAATCATTTCTAGACAAACTTTTTCGGTCACGAGGCCCCCCATTCCAGAGCAGGCTGTGTCACAGGGTCTGTAGTCTTGGGAATCATCTGCACGTTACACACCCAGCTAATAAAGGCTCCGACCTTCTTTAAAGTCTCAGCTCTTCCAACTGCAGACATTGATAATAGTGTTGTGTGAGGATGATGGAGAGTATGAGAATGGAGAATGAGAGAAAGAGAGAAATATAATAATGGATTTCTCACTCAGTTCTTACTTTATTTTATTCATCTAAGTGAACACTGCTGGCAACTAAGAAAATGGTCAGAGGAAATTCCACCCTGGTGACTGAATTTGTTCTCTTGGGATTAACAGATCGTCCAGAGCTTCAGCCGATCCTCTTTGTGCTGTTTCTGGTGATCTATTTGATCACTGTGGGGGGGAACCTTGGGATGTTGGTATTGATCAGGATAGATTCTCGCCTCCATACCCCCATGTACTACTTTCTTGCCAGTTTGTCTTGCTTGGATTTGTGCTATTCCACGAATGTGACTCCCAAGATGTTGGTGAACTTCTTATCAGAGAAGAAAACGATTTCCTATGCTGCTTGTTTAATCCAGTGTTATTTTTTCATTGCCATGGTGATTACTGAATATTACATGCTAGCTGTAATGGCTTATGATAGGTACATGGCCATCTGTAACCCTTTGCTTTACAGCAGCAAGATATCCAAAGGGGTATGTATTCGCCTGATTGTTGGTCCATATGTCTATGGGTTCCTTAGTGGCCTGATGGAAACCATGTGGACCTACCACTTGACCTTCTGTGACTCCAATATTATTAATCACTTCTACTGTGCCGACCCTCCTCTTATCCAGCTCTCCTGCTCTGACACTTTCATTAAGGAGACATCCATGTTTGTGGTAGCAGGATTTAACCTCTCCAATTCCCTCCTTATAATCCTCATCTCCTATATCTTCATACTCATTGCCATCCTAAGGATGCAGTCTGCTGAAGGCAGGCACAAAGCTTTTTCCACTTGTGGGTCCCATCTGGTGGCAGTGATTATATTTTATGGGACGCTGTTCTGCATGTATGTTAGACCTCCCACGGACAAGTCAGTGGAGCAGTCTAAAGTTATTGCTGTTTTCTACACTTTTATAAGCCCTATGTTGAACCCCATCATTTATAGTGTGAGGAACAAGAATGTGAAACAAGCTTTTTGGAAACTGATCAGAAAAAATGTACTTTTGAAGTAAAATTACAATGTATCTTTCTTTATAAATTAAATAAAAGCTATATTCATAAGAACTGGATCCAACTTTAACTGCATTTACAGTAAAGTTATTTTAAATCTATAATGAAAAGCTAAAATCTAATGACAAAACATTCAAGACAGGTACAGGAGATTTATAGTTTTACAGGTGGTGTGTGAGTGTGCATTGAGTGTGCAAAGGGTTGGAAGTCAGATATGTAGGTATAGTGGATAATTTCTCTTAAACACTTTTACATCGTTTGTTACTTTCATACTATAAAAATTATACATTCTTATAGTAAAATATTTAATCTCTATAGAATAATCCAAAGTAAAAGATTTTTCACTTTTTCTCCTCCCACCCTGATCTTCCAATGTCTCCTTTTAAGGTTACCATTATTAACAGTTTCTTATGTTTGTGGAAAATTTCTCTGCATCTACAAAACAGTGTATGGCTACACACACACACACACACACACACACACACACACAAATTTGTCAATACACACGTTGACTGTTATGAGCTAACTTTTAGTAGTTTGTAATTCTGTAGCATTTGCTATGCAGTGGTTTCCACTGCATGGTCTAGAGAAATGTGACCACAACTGCTGATTGAGACTTGCTGTCACCTCTGGTAGAAAAAAGTCAAGATAACAGCTCCATGTCCACGGCTGATGTCCATTTATTCCTCCCTGCTTATAAGAATCACTTTTATTTATTTTTTATATTTTTTTTATTTAAGCTTTTTTTATTTAAACATATAATGTAACCCCACCACCCTCTCCCAACGCCTCTCCCCCCCCACCCCCCTCAGTTTGTTTTATGACATTAAGAGTCTCTTTTGGTTTGTCTCCCTCCTGATCCCATCTTGTTTCATTTTTTCTTTTCCTACCACCTTAACCCCCACCCCCATTGCATCTCCACTTCCTCATATCAGGGAGATCATGTGATAGTTGTCTTTCTCCAGTTGACTTATTTCGCTAAGCATAATATGCTCTAGTTCCATCCATGTCGTCGCAAATGGTAAGATTTCATTTCTTTTGATGGCTGCAGATAGTATTCCGTTGTATATATATTCCACTTTTCTTTATCCATTCATCTGTTGATGGACATCTAGGTTCTTTCCATAACTTGGCTATTGTGGACATCACTGCTATAAACATTCGGGGACACGTGCCCCTTCGGATCACTACGTTTGTATCTTTAGGGTAAATACGCAGTAGTGCAATTGCTGGGTCATAAGGTAGCTCTATTTTCAATTTTTTGAGGAACCTCCATGCTGTTTTCCAGAGTGGTTGCACCAGCTTGCTCAGTTTTTTCCTTTGTAAGATAAATATATAGTACTTTCTCATAGGGAATCTGGGTAGAAAAATGGATTAGTACCTATGTTATACACCTGAAACTAAGGTAACATTGTGTGCCAACTATACTTAAATAAAAACATTTAAGAAATACCTATAAAGTACTTAGCACAATGCCCGATACATAGTATTCACTTAATAAAAGTAAACTGATTTTTATTATTAACTAGAAAGTTACTTCACCTATTTGAGACTTGGTTTACTCTCATAGCTTTCTGTATTTTTCTGTTATTACATTTATCATTCTTCAGATATAATACCCTTAAAGTTTTGGCTACTTAATTAATTCCTGTGTTCCACATCTTGTAAATACCACAAGGTCATATCTAAAATTTGAAAGCAATTATTTCTCTGTTGTTCAGCTTGGTACATTGTCTGTGCTCCCTTAAAAACTAGAAAGGTGACTGATAGATGATAGATGATAGATAGATATGATAGAAATTAGAGGAGTCTTTCAAATTGGAAATTAGATTAGTTGTGAAAGGTGACAGCAATCAAAACATGACACACACTGATGGAATCTTAACTGTGTATGGTTTACTCATGTACAATCAGTCAATCTATTTTTATTTTCTACAACAGAAGAATTCATCTGGCATGTTCAGGATAAATCAGACCAGAGAGAAGGAATTTATCCCCCTGGGGTTGACCAGTTATCCAGTGTGGCAGCTTTTCTTTTCTGTCTTGTTTCTAGTTATTTGTATTCTCTTTCTTCCAGAAATCTTGAGCCTAACACTGCGGATCACATCCTCATACTATCTCTTCACTGATCTGCCAATCCCACATATTCTGGTTAGCTTTTTATTTAAGAAGATCATTTCCTTGG
This sequence comes from Taxidea taxus jeffersonii, assembly GCA_003697995.1. Classification (NCBI taxonomy): domain Eukaryota; kingdom Metazoa; phylum Chordata; class Mammalia; order Carnivora; family Mustelidae; genus Taxidea; species Taxidea taxus. The sequence goes on along the minus strand of ML092962.1, from coordinate 3,931 downwards.
TCAATTTATTTGAACAGTATAATGTGCTCACTTTCCTGTTAACTCAATATTTTGTCTCTGATGCTATCTCTGACAATCACATCCACATGATCATTTGCTTTTCATGTATTTACAAGATCAGGTTCAAAGTGCTCTACATTTATATGGCTGCCATTGTCTATATATCAGGTTTCATATAGATTTGTGTAACATCAGAGTTGTTTTCTCAAGTGCTGGCAACATGGAATATTATCATCACATCCTGCTGCTTTGTAGCTACTGAAAAAATTATATTTTATTATAGACCAAATGGAAACTCCAGAACATGCTTAGGAGTATATGGGAGTCTCAAGTATTCACTTTTATGAACAAAATTTCAATCTTTCAAGTCACTGTAAGCCTGATAAACCTCTCCGCTTTTGAATTCTATCTTAGAAATACCCTGAGCAATGGCACCTCTTTGAAAAATCAGTAGCAAAATTAAAACTCTATCTCTCTGATATGTTGTGACTCTTCTTTTGAACTATCAAATAATAAAGAGGAATAATATAATCTTTGAAAATATGAGGAAACCTAAGGTTGAGTTACTACACAAATCTTTTCTTATTCATAGCATGAAGAATCACCATATGAATAATTTGAAAGGCTTATATGGGTTGAATTTTTATTATGTAAGGTAAAAAGTGTTTTTTTGTTTGCCTTTCTTCAGGGAAAATGTTTTAATTTTTTTTTTCTTTGAGAGAGAGAGAGAGAAAGAACATGAGCAGGGGGAGGGGCACAGGGAGAGAGAGAGAATTTCAAATAGACCCCAAGCACAGCATGGAGCCCAACATGGCGCTTGATCTGACAACCCTGAGTTCATGACATGGGCTGAAATCAAGAGTTCGATGCTTAATGGACTGAGCCACCCAGGTGCTCCAAGGTGATTTCTTATTTAACCAATAGAATAAAAATATTATAAAGTAAATTTCCAAAGAATGCCCAATCAAAAGTGAAGAATGATAGTTAGATATGTGAATTATGGCAAATCTTTGGCTTGGAAACCTGATTCCTCTCTTTATAAATCCTAACTGTCTCAAATCTTATAAGTATGTGTGATTTCATTGTTGAAGTAATTTTCTTGAGGTTTAAGGAGCATTTAAGAAATGATGTGATGGGGGCATCTGGGTGGCTCAATCATTAAATATCTGCCTTCAGCTCACATCATGGTCCCAGGTCCTGGGATCGAGCCCTGCATGGAGCTTCCTGCTCGGTAGAAAGCCTGCTTTTCTCTCTCCCACTGCCCCTGGTTGTGTTCCCTCTCTTGCTGTCTCTCCCTCTGTAAAATAAATAATAATAAAATAAAATCTTTTAAAAAATGATGTGATGCTCTGATGAGTGAGCTTAAGAAATCAGAATGCATGTGGAAGTAGCCATTGATTTGGGGATAGTAATGCATTTATTTTTTTAAATGTTTATTTATTGTTTTCGAGAGTACACACAGGCAAGGCAAGGGGCAGAGAAAGAAGCAGAGAATTCTCAAGAAGAGTCCCAGCTAAGCCGGGAGCCCAGCATAGGGCTTGATCCCAGGACCTTGAGATGAGGACCTGAGCTGAAATCAAAAGTTGGATGCTCAACCGACTGAGCCACCCAGGTGTCCTGGGGTTATAATACCTTTAAAATCATTACTTATTTTGATGACCTTGGATTGGAAGATCTGTTATAATAAAATGGACTTTTTCCCCCCTAGAAGACTTGCTCCATTTAGTGACCTTATTGGTAATCTTTTGACACAAGCAAGACAATGTTGAGGACAAGTTACCTCTTGCTTTACACTTCAACTGATAGAAATGTCTGAGTGTATTTGTGGTCACATGTTAATTTAACCTAGCTTAACAAAAAGTTATTGAGGCCTGTCAAAGGCAAGGCATGGTAAGTTTTAAAATATATACCCATCCTTAGGAAGAGTAACACTTATTTATGGAGAAACTTCACAACTATTTTACCATAAGACTTGCTTCGATAAGGGAAACAGTTGAAGGATTTCTTTAAATTGTTTTCTGGGCGTAGAGGAAGAAAAGTATCCATTCTGCTTAAGGCTATTAAGGCAGTTCTCCCAGAAGAAGTAACCGTTGATCTGAGCTTTGGAAGCTGAGTAGAACTTCAAAGGGCAGAGAATGGGAAAGGTCATTTCCTGAAGCAGGAACCAGCTGGTCCATGGAGGATAACTTGGTTGTACCTGGGACACCAATCATGGATAAGAAAGTGAGAAAAGATGAGGTTGAATAGTAAACTAGATTAGATGAGGAGAGAAAGAATGCTTTGCTAATGTACTTAGATTTAAGTTGGTATAGATAAGGAAGCATAAACACTTCCTAATCTGAGTAGTGATATGAAGGCAATATGACTTCCAGTCATGACTCAGCCTGTGACTGAGAGTCAAGAATTCTGTGAAGAGCAATAATCTTGTTTTAACCAAGGTAGAGAGAGATTGCATGACTGGACATTATCATTATTAATCCAGGAAATGAGAGTCTTCTTCCCAAACCAAAATTTCTAGCTCTTTCTTTCCACCTTGAGATTGACTTTAGGAGAAATATTTGAACTTGTCATGAATTCATCTATTCCTATGTCCTCGCTGCCTTCCTAGGACCCTCTTTCATTATGCATTTAGTGTTCTCCTGCCCAATTCCCTACTATCAAGATCCCAAAGTGCATGGTGGTAAATCGCTCCTTGTTCCCCAAGTTGCTGAGCAAAAGCTGAGTTTCACTAAACTCTCAGGGGAAAAAAAGAACAAAAAACAAAAAAACAAACAAAAAAAGTTTTCTAATAAAGGAAGTCATTTATATTTGATTTTCTCAATTTTATTGATATTATGATATTCAAAGTGCAGAACATTTGAGTTGGAAGTGACCCAGGATATACTATAGTATACATTAATGAATTTTATTTTTAAAAAAAGATTTTATTTATTTTATTGAGAGAGAGAGAGAGAATGAGTGGAGGAGGGGCAGAGGGAGAGGGATAAGCAGACTCCCCACTGAGCATGGAGCCTGATGTGGGGCTCTATCCCAGGGCCCTGACATTCATGCTTTTTAAAGATGAAGAACTCAAAGGACGATAACTTGCCTAGTACTAAAGGTCTAACCTTTGTAAAGAGAATTCCTCAGTCAAACTAAACCCACTTTACTTGGTTCTCTCTCTAGCCAAATGTTGTAATAGATTTATTAGAAATTGCTTCCATTAAACTTCCAAACTCATTTGATGAGGCCAGCATCACCTTGATCCCCAAAACAGACAAGGATCCCATCAAAAAAGAGAATTACAGACCAATATCCTTGATGAACACAGATGCAAAAATTCTCACCAAAATACTAGCCAATAGGATCCAACAGTACATTAAAAGGATTATTCACCACGACCAAGTGGGATTTATTCCAGGGCAGCAGGGTTGGTTCAACATCCACAAATCAATCAATGTGATACAATACATTAACAAAAGAAAGAACAAGAACCATATGATATTCTCAATAGATGCTGAAAAAGCATTTGACAAAGTGCAACATCCCTTCCTAATCAAAACTCTTCAAAGTGTAGGGATGGAAGGCACATACCTCAATATTATCAAAGCCATCTATGAAAAACCTACGGCAAGTATCATTCTCAATGGAGAAAAACTGAGAGCTTTTCCGTTAAGGTCAGGAGCATGGCAGGGATGTCCGCTATCACCACTGCTATTCAGCATAGTACTAGAAGTCCTAGCCTCAGCAATCAGACAACAAAAAGAAATTAAAGGCATCCAAATTGGCAAAGAAGAAGTCAAACTATCGCTCTTTGCAGATGATATGATACTATATGTGGAAAACCCAAAAGGCTCCACTCTAAAACTGCTAGAGCTTGTACAGGAATTCAGTAAAGTGTCAGGATATAAAATCAATGCACAGAAATCAGTTGCATTTCTTTACACCAACA
>RCUC01000015.1:0-56359 GCA_003697995.1 Taxidea taxus jeffersonii | reverse complement strand
CTGCTTTTAAGATTTTATCTTTATCTTCGGTTTTTAGTAATTTGACTATGATGTGCTTAGGTGTAATTTTCTTTGTAGGTGTATTTCTTTCTAGTTGTAATTTCTTTTCTGGTCAGGCTTCATTAATTTTTCCTGTTGGTGGGTTTCTTTTTTGATCAAATTTGGAATTTTGATAAAAATTCATTCAAATATTATTCTTGCTTTATTTCTTTCTCCTTTATACTTATGTTAGACTATATGATATTTTTCCACAGGTCATTGAGGATTTGTTCTTGGTTTCTATACTAATATTTTTTTTTAAAGATTTTATTTATTTATTTGTCAGAGAGAGAGGGAGAGAGAGAGAAGGAGCACAGGCATTCAGAGTGACAGGCAGAGGCAGAGGGAGAAGCAGGCTCCCCACTGAGCAAGGAGCCCGATGTGGGACTCGATCCCAGGACGCTGGGATCATGACCCAAGCCAAAGGCAGCTGCCCAACCAACTGAGCCACCCAGGCGTCCCTCTATACTAATATTTTACTGTGTTTTTCAACTTAAATGATTTGAGCTATCTTCAAATTCACTGATTCCTTCTTCTCTTGTGTCCAATCTTTAGTTAATCCCATCCAATAATATTTGATTCCAGATACTGGGGTTTGTTTTTTTTCAGTTGTGTTTCCATTTGGTTCTTTTTTCATATATATGTATATTTTTAGAGTGCTCCAAAAATTCCTTGTCTTTTTACCCATTATATTCAACCTTTCCCCTGGATTCTTTTACACATTATTATAGTTTAAAAGAAAAAAAAAAAGATTTATGTATTTATTTTGGAGACTGGAGAGGCGCAGAAGGAGAAAGAGAAAGAGAGAATCTCAAGCAGACTCCCTGCTGAGTGTGAAGCCCAATGCAGGGCTTGATCCTATGACCCCGAGTTCATGATCTGACCTGAAATCAAGAGTTAGACACTTAACCTATAGAACCACACAGGCACCCTATAGTTATTTTTAAGTTCTCATTCCTGCTCATTCCAACATCTGAGGTATCTGTGTGTCTGTTTCTGGTTTTCATTTTGCTCTCGATCACATTTTTCTTTGAGTTACTAGTAATTTTTTTCTAAAGATTTTATTTATTTATTTGAGAGAGAGAGAGACAGCGAGAGAGGGAACACAAGCAGGGGGAGTGGGAGAGGGAGAAGCAGACTCCCCACCAAGCGGGGAGCCCAATGTGGGACTCAATCCCATGACCTGAGCCAAAGGCAGATGCTTAACGACTGAGACACCCAGTGCCCCATGAATTTCTAGTAATTTTTGACTATATACTAGACAGTTGATGGCTTATTTTAGAGGCTCTGGATTATTTTATTTTCTTTAAAAGGGTATTGAACTTTATTTTTATAGGTAGCTAAATTAATGTGGACCACCTTAACCTTATTAAAGCTTAGTTTTATGTTTTTAAATGTTGGTTATTTCAATTTTGCCCTCAATTCTAGAGCATGGTCTTTTCTTCTAAGAAATAAGCATTCTGATGTCAAAACTGAATAGCAAAGATATTGACCAAGGTTTCTCTTTTCTGACTGGGTCAGTGTCTGCCTGGCCCTGTGAAACCCCTGATTATTTCTCTTCAGGCTTTCAATCCCTTAGCAGCTTTTCTCTGTTAGGCTTTTCAGAACCTCACTCTTCACATACATAGCTTAGGATATGTCAAAAAAAAAAAAACAAAAATAAAACCTCCAGGGAGAACCCCAGGGAGATTTTGGAGATTCTTTCTCTGTAGCAACTTCCTTTCTGATAACCTGCTCCTCAGATTTCTTGTGCCTTAGCAGCTCTGAACTCCAACCTCTGTTTCTTTGCTCAGAGATAGTTCTCTGCTTGCCTCCATTTTCCTATAATATTTTTGGAAAATGCTTTCAGAGGGAAAGTCCCGGTGGGTTTGGAGCTCAACTACTGCGCCTCCTTTCTTCCAGGATGGTAGCCCTATGCTGAATACTGCCCAGTACTTGAACACAGTTGTTTTATATGTTTTCTAGTTGTTTATAGAAGGAATATAAGTGCAATGTGAACTAATTCTTCCAAGGCCAGAACCAGAACTTACTCAAGAAAATTACTATGACTATTTTGTCATTTTAACTTCTTTTTTCAGTTTGAAATAAATCCCACCTCTTATATCAGGTCCTCTTCAGGGATAGTTTCTGCTTTTTTTATTATTTATTTTTAATGTGTCATACTTTCCTGTTTCTTTTATTCCTCGTGATTTTTAATTGAAAACTGGACATTTAAATCTTAAATATGGCAATTCTGTAAATCACGTTTTCCTCCTTCCCCAGTGTATGCTATTTTGGTTCATTTCTTTACAAAGTTTTTAGTAAGGTCAGGTGCCAAGGGATCAACTTGATGTGTAACTTAAGGTCTTTTCAGGTCTTTTCTGAGCCCGCATCTTGGGCATATATAGTGACCTTCTAACTTTTCCTGTGATGTAACTAATCTTAAAATGTCTGGTTCCAAAGGGGCAAAAGGGAAAAGGGAAGAACATAAAATAACTGTTGTCTCTTTAAATCTCCTGGAAGCTGCTTCAGTTGGAGGAGCATGAAATGGTGGTGGGAATTGCCAACAGTGTCTGCCTACCTCTGTCTGCATTTTCATCATCAGATACAGCAGTTGGTGGTTAGAATACAGATCCCTGGTGTTCGGTGGACAAAGTCCTTTTGCTCAGTCTGGCTCCTGCAAGCTACTCCAGAAACAGTGGTATAGCTGCCTGCCATGGGGCTGGGGGTGGAAGGATGTGCAGTTACTACTGTATTGGGGTGAAATGAATCAAAACTAACCACAATTTACCCAGTACGTTGTCCCCTGGAAGTTGCAAGTCTTTAAATAGGCTATAGAATTCTAAAATGATTACACAAGACAGATTTTGCCAATATAGTATTGTCCAGCTGGAGAGACAAATTCCTGGAACTTCCTCCATTACCATCTTCCCTGACAGCCCAGGCTTATTTAGTCTTACATTCAGGAACAGTTCATTTTAAATTCTCAGTCTCAAAATTCCACTTAAACGGTTATGAAAACTTACTGCAAATTGCAGTGTGGAATTTAGGAATATTGAGAGTGATAGCTGGAAATTAATTTTTAAAAAGATTTTATTTATTTGAGAGACAGAGGAAGAGAAAGAACAAGAGTTGGGGGAGAGGGAGAGAGAGAAGGAGGCTCCCCTCTGAGCAGGGAGCACAACATAGGGCTTGATCCCAGGACCCCATTATCATGACGTGAGCTGAAGGCAGAGGTTAACTGAGCCACCCAGGTGCCCCTGGAAATTAATTTTTAATAACATTTTAAGGGCTGCTTCAAATTATATTCCAGATTATTCAAGGACATACTTGGCACCTTGGCTAAAAGAAAGCATATTTGTTTGTATAAATAAGATGAGGAACATAACAAAGCAACAGAGAAAGGATTGGGGTCCTAGAGAGTTATAGCTTAGCTCATAAAGCCATTGGTTTGCCACTATGGTAACTGTAAGAAGGTAGCATAAATTTAGATTAAAATCCTTATATTGCTGTGTGATAGCATCTACTGTGGGACAGAGTGCTCAGGTAGAGTCCTAATAATAAGGAAAGAATACTTACCCAAAGTTTATATTCCAAAGTTTATATTAGGCATTCTCTTAAGGCTTTGTCCTACCTCTAAATCTGTTTTCCTTGAATCCCTACATCATTCATACATTATCATGCATTTTGTTACTTTCATAAGGGGTTGATTTATTTCTCCAACGAAATGCCAAGCCTTTTGAGGTTATGCATCATGTTTTAATTCTTTATGTTATACACTATCAGGAATAGTTTTCTTTTAAAGATCTTATTTTCAAGTTATCTTTACTCCCAATGTGGGGCTTGAACTCACAATGCCAGGATCAAGACATGCATGTTTCACCAACTGAGCAGCCAGGTGCCCAGAGAACAGTTTTATTCAGTCAGTATTTGATACTTAATTTTATAGAGTTTGAGAAATCTAAAACCTCTGAATTTAATTTGTGATTTGCAGGATGCAAATATTTTAATTTTAAAAGCTGCTACATTAATAGTTCTAATGGGAGTGAAAGCAGAAATTCTTCTTCTTTTTTTTAAAGATTTTATTTATTTATTTGACAGACAGAGATCACAAGTAGGCAGAGAGGCAGAGAGAGAGAGGAGGAAGCAGGCCGTCCGCAGAGCAGAGAGCCCGACACGGGGCTCCATCCCACGACCCCGGGACCATGACCCGAGCTGAAGGCAGCGGCCTTAACCCACTGAGCCACCCAGGCGCCCTGCAGAAATTCTTCTTGATAAAGAAGGGTATTGTCCTAACTATGGTTCATACTTCTCCCATAACTTTTGTTTTTGCTGAATCCTAGTTGACATATTAATAATTCATTATGTGCATATAGTTTGGAAACTTAATGTATTAAATTTGGTTCAAAGGCATTGAACAAGATATAGGTAACCACTGAAAATTGGAAAAGGGCACTATTCAATTTTAGCTATAGAACACTTCAGAGTCATTTGAAAATCACTACCATAAATCATCCAAATATCTCATAAATTTACCAGTTCAGTGTTCAATCTTTATTCCCTATTCCCTAGATGGTATCTTTTGCAAAAACCCATTGTTTCTGTTCATTAAAATGGTACAACACTTAATGTTCTGAAAATAATACATTATCAGTATAGGAAATTAGAAAAGTGCAGAAAAGCACAAGGAAGAAAATAGAAATCACTGATAATTCTATCACTCAGAAATAACTATTGTTACCATGATTGAACATGCAGTTTTTTAAAAAAAATCTTTCCCCCTCTTGTATTCTATACTTTAAAAAAAAAAAAAAAGAGAAGCCAACATAAAAAAAAAATAGCCAAGAGATTAGAACAGGCTTGTCTAAAAGACCAGTAAATCCATTAGAAATATGGGAGATGGAAATTAAAATCATAAGATACTGCTATATAACTATATGACTATTAAAGTTATGAAAGCCTGACAATAACCAGTATTATGAGAAATATTGATACTTAGCTCATGGGAGTGTCAATTGGTTACAGGTAATTTGGAAAACTGACATATCTACTAAAACTGAAGATCCACGTATCATTTCATCTAGTAATTCCACTCCTAAATATTTACTCAACATAATAAGTGCTCCTATGCAATAAACACATATAGAAGAATGTTAATAGTAGCATTATCCATAATATCTCCAAGTATCCATCAAAAGCACAATGAATAAATAAATTGTGGTAGTATATTCATGTAATCGTTTAGAAAGGTTTTCCCCATTTCAATATTTAGGAGGAAAGAATGACTGCTATATGCAACAAGAGGGAGTGAAAGAGGCCAAATATAACAAAACCAGACATATACAACAATGGAACAGAATGGAAAACCTGGAAATGTACCCACAACTGTATGGGCAAATAATCTTTGAAAGCAGATAAGAGTATCCAATGGAGGGGTGCCTGGGTGGGTCAGTGGGTTAAGCCTCTGCCTTTGGCTCAGGTCATGATCTCAGGGTCCTGGGATTGAGCCCTGCATTGGGCTCTCTGCTCAGCAAGGAGCCTGCTTCCCCCTCTCTCTCTGCCTGCCTCTCTGCCTACTTGTGATCTCTTTCTGTCTGTCAAATAAATAAATGAAATCTTTTTAAAAAGTATCCAATGGAAAAAAGACAGTCTCTCAAACAGTGTTGGGAAAACTGGGCAGCAACATGCAGAAGAATGAAACTACACCATTTTCTTATACTATGCACAAAAATAAATTTCAAATGGATGGGGGCACCTGAGTGGCTCAGTAGATTAAGCTGCTGCCTTCAGTTCAGGTCATGATCTCAGGGTCCTGGGATCAAGCCCCGCATCGGGCTCTCTGCTCAGCAGGGAGCCTGCTTCCCCCTCTCTCTCTGACTGCCTCTCTGCCTACTTGTGATCTCTCTCTCTGTCAAATAAATAAATAAAATCTTAAAAAAAATTACAAATGGATGAAGGACCTAAATGTGAGATAGGAATCTGCCAAGATCATAGAGGAGAACACAGATAACTATCTCTTTGACCTCAGCCACAGCAACTTCTTGCTACACATGTCTCCAAAGGCAAGGGAAACAAAAGCAATAATGAGCTATTTGGACTTCATCAGGATAAAAAGCTTTTGCACAGCAAAGGAAACAGTCAACAAAACTAAAAGGCAGCCTATTGAATGGGGCAAGATATTTGCCAATGTCTTATCATATAAAATGCTAGTATCCAAAATCTGTTAAGAACTCATCAAACTCAACACCCAAAAAACAAAAAACCCAGTCAAGCAATGGGCAGAAGACGTGAACAGATATTTCTCCAAAGAAAACATACAAGTATCCAACAGACACATGAAAAAATGCTCCACATCCCTTGGCACCGGGAAATACAAATCAAAACCACAACGAGATACCTGTCTCACCTGTCAGAATGGCTAAGATAGTAAGTCAGGAAACGACAGATGTTGGTGACTATGCAGAGAAAGGGGAACCCTCTTGCACTGTTGATGGGAATGCAAACTGGTGCAGCCACTCTGGAAAATAGTGTGGAGGTTCCTCAAAAAGTTAAAAATAGAGCTACCTGACAACCCAGCAATTGCACTACTAGGTATTTATTCAAAGGACAGAAACAGTGATTTGAAGGGGCACATGCAGCCCAATGATTATAGCAGCAATGTCCACAATAGCCAAAACTATGGAAAGAGCCCAGGTATCAATCAAGAGATGAATGGATAAAGAAGACGTGGTGTGTGTTCTCACACACACACACATATATATATTTATGCGTATACATACACACATACATACATGCATAATGGAATATTACTTAGCTATCAAAAAGAATGAAATCTTGCCATTTGCAGTGATGTGGGTGGAACTAGAGGGTATTATGCTAAGTGAAATAAATTAGTCAGAGAAAGACAAATATCTTATGATTTCACTCATATGTGAAATTTGAGAAACAAAACAGATGAACATAGGGTAAAGGAAGGAAAAATAAAATAAGATGAAAATAGGTAGGCAAACCATAAGAGACACTGAATTCTAGGAAATGCTAAGGGCTGCTGCAGGGGAGCTGGGTGGGGGGAAGGGTTAATTGGACGATGGGCATTAATGAGGGCACTTAACGTAATGAGCACTGGGTGTTGTATGTTACTAAGTTCTACCCCTGAAACTAATAAAAAAAAGGTATATGTCATAATTTGATATACATATATATATACACATATACAATATTAATTCTTTTTTTTAAAGATTTTATTTATTTATTCGACAGACAGAGATCACAAGGAGGGAGAGAGAGAGGAGGAAGCAGGCTCTCCAAGGAGCAGAGAGCCTATGTGGGGTTTGATCCCAGGTCTCTGGGATCATGACCTGAGCCGAAGGCAGAGGCTTTAACCCACTGAGCCACCCAGGCGCCCCTACATATTAATTCTTGAACAACATGGCAATTAGGGTGCCAACACCCTGCACAGTTGAAAATCCACAAATAACTTTGGGCTCTCTCTAAACTTAACTACTAGCCTACCTGTTGAGTGAAAGTCTTACCAATAATATAAACAGTTGATCAACACATATTTTATATGGCATATGTTTTATATACTATATTATTATAATAAAGTAAGCTAAAAATGTTATTAAGAAATCATAGGGAAGGGAAAATATATATAAAGTACTGTACAACATTTATCAAAAAAAATTTGCCTGTATGGGAACCCTCTCAGTTCAAACCTGTGTTCAAGGGTCAGGTGTACATGAGGATTCCTCATATAATTAATACATCTATCACTCTTCTCTCATCTTCTTTGGAGCTCTCTGTGCTTCTTGAATCTGGATGTCTGTTTTTTCTCCCAGGTCAGGAAAGCTTTTAGCCATTATTTCTTTGAAAGCTTCCTGCCCCTTTCTTTCTCCCCTTTTTCTGGGGCCCCTATAATGCAAAGCTGGTCTACTTGATGGTGTCCCATGAGTCCCTTAAGCTATTTTTTCATTCCTTTTTAAACTTTTTTTTAAACAATTGACACACAATGTTACACTAGTTTTGGGTGTACATCATAGTGATCCAATGTCTCTATATGTTACACTATGCTGACCATAAATGTGGCTACCATTTGTCACCATACAATGCTATTACAACATCATTGATTATGTTCCTTATGCTGTGCCTTTTACTCCCATGACTTATTCATTCCATAACTGTAAGCCTGTATTTCCCACTTCCCCTTACCCATTTTACCCTTTTTCATTCTTTTTTTTTTTTCTTTTTGTTCTTCTGATTGAATGAGTTCCACTGCTCTGTTTTCCAGCTTGCTCATCCTTTCTTTCACTTCATCTAGTCTGCTATTGAATCCCTCTGGAATTTTTCAGTTAAGTTACTGTATTCTTCAGCCCTGTGATTTTTTTTTTTTAAAGATTTTATTTATTTATTTGTCAGAGAGAGTGAGCACAAGCAGACAGAGTGGCAGGCAGAGGGAGAAGCAGGCTCCCTGCTGAGCAAGGAGCCCGATGCGGGACTCAATCCCAGGACGCTGGGATCATGACCTGAGCCGAAGGCAGCCGCCTAACCAACTGAGCCACCCACGTGTCCCAGTCCTGTGATTTCTATTTGGTACTTTCTTATATTTTCTCTTTGTTGAACTTTTTTTTGTTCATGCATTGTTCTCCTGACATTGTTGAGCATTTTAATGACCATTATTTTGAATTCTTTATTCGGTAATCACTTATTTCCATTTCATTAAAGGTTTTTTTTTTTTTTTTTATTAAAGGTTTTTGTTTTTGTTTTCATTTTCCCCCTGAGGTTTTATTCTGTTCTTTCCTCTGGAATGTATTTCTCTGTTTCTTCATTTTCCTTGACTCTATGTATTGGTTTCTGTGCATTAGATAAAACAGCCCCTTCTCCCAGTCTGGAACGTGTGGTCTTGTGTAGGAAATGAACCTTATCTTCAGCCTGGCCTTGGCTCTTGGTTGTCTCTTAAACTTTTGTGATTGTACAAACCACTTTTTATTTGTTTTTAGTGGCTCCCAGTAAGGTGAGGGTGAGCCTAGAACTGTCAGTGTTCCAAAGGGGAAGATCTTAGTCAGTACCTACAGGAGGCTAAATGGAAGCCAGACCCTCAGGCAACATCTCTTGAAAAATGCAAATAGACCTCTTTCAGGGAAAGACTGGGAGATGAGCATTTCTCTCTGCTCCTTCTGCTTTAAGCCCTGCAGGCATGGCCAGTTAAGAACATTGAACCTCTGAACATAAGTTCTCCTGGTCATCAAAACCAGGCTATCAAGGCATGTGTCCTCTGCGTGCAGTCACAAAACCTAGGATGTATGCATAAGCTATATGCACCCCAGATGTATGCATAAGCTCCTTTCACAGAGACACTGGTGACTTGGAAGAGGCAGAGGGAAAACCATTGCTGCTGTTCCCCCCTCCCCCAAGTCTTTGGAGAGGAATGAAATTGTTTCCTAGATAGGTGTTAAATTAGAAGCCTGACTCTCAGATTATAGCTTTTAAGATAAGCAAATAGACTTCTTTCAGGGAAATATTGGGAGTTAGGTATTTTTTAAAAAGATTTTATTTATTTATTTATTTGTCAGAGAGGGAGTGTGTGTGTGTGCATAAGCAGGCAGAGTGGCAGGTAGAGGCAGAGAGAGAAGCAGGCTCCTTGCCGAGCAAAGAGCCTGATGTGGGACTTGATCCCAGGACCCTAGGATCATGAACTGAGCCAAAGGCAGTGGCCCAACCCACTAAGCCACCCAGGCGTCCCCAGGATTTGGGTATTTCTAATGGCTGTCTCTGCACTCAGCCTTGACAGCTGGTTAAGAATATTTTCTGTTTGTTACAGTCCTATGCAACCTAGCAGCATAAGCCCTGCTGGCCACCAGGGCCAAGGAATCAAGAGTTAGGTCCTCTGGGCAGCAACCGCAGAAGCCAGGGCATGAGCTACGTGCACAAGCTCCTTTCAAAAGGGAGGTACCGGGGCACCTGGGTGGCTCAGTGGGTTAAGCCGCTGCCTTAGGCTCAGGTCATGATCTCAGGGTCCTGGGATCGAGTCCCACATTGGGCTCTCTGCTCGGCAGGGAGCCTGCTTCTCTCTCTTTCTCTCTCTCTCTGCCTGTCTCTCTGCCTACTTGTGATCTCTCTCTGTCAAATAAATAAATAAAATCTTAAAAAAAAAAAGGGAGGTACCTACCTGTAGCTTGGAATGGAATAGAGAAAGAGTGCAAAGATGGCACCCATCAGCCTCCCTTGTCTCCAGAGAAGACTAGAATGAGTCCCTACTTTCGTGTTAAATTAGAAGCCTGATTCTCAGGCTGCAGCTTTTAAGATATGCAAATGGGCCTCTTTCAGGGAAAGGCTGAGTGATTCTGTGTGCTGCCTCTCTTCTGAGGCCTGGGAGGAGAACCACTGTGAATCCTCACAAGCCCTCTAAATACTATGTCTTTGTTATAATCCTACGCATCCCATTGGCTTTCAGAGCTAGATGTTTTGGGGGCCCATCTCTTAGGTGGAAGTCTTATTTATTTATTTATTTATTTATTTATTTATTTGACACAGAGAGAGAGATCTCAAGTAGGCAGACAGGCAGGCAGAGAGAGAGAGGGAAGCAGACTCCCTGCTGAACAGACAGCTCGATGCGGGGCTCTATCCCAGGACCCTGAGATCATGACCTGAGTGGAAGGCAGAGGCTTAACCCACTAAGCCACCCAGGCGCCCCTCTTAGGTGGAAATCTTAAATGTCAGGGCACTATATGTTGGGTCCAAATCCTTCACTCTTCAGGGAGTAGCTGGGATTTGTGAGTTTCCTCCTGACTTTATGTCTCTGTGTAGGGGATGGGGTTTATGGCAAGACTGTTTCTCAGTCTCTCCTACCTGTTTTGATGTGGATATTTTCTCATTCACACAATGTGTAGGAGTCAGCTTCTGGATTTCTTTCAGAAGTAATTGTTCCATATGTCGCTGTGGATTTAATGTGCCTGTGGGAGGAGTTGCGTTTAGGAGCTTACCGTGTTGCCATCTTGAACTGAAATCTTCCTAAATAATATTTTGTGATGTGGCAGATTCCCTTTTACCTGGTGTGACAAGATGTTCCGGGTTTATATTCTACATCTTCTGTTTGGACCTGTTACCAGCCATCAAGAATCCTTGTTTTTTGTTAATTTGTTTTGTTTCATTTTGCAACTTAGTGGCGATGGTATTTTAAGATCACTATCTGGGTTTGATGGATGCCCATTGATACTTGGATGGTTATTGTTTATAAGTCCTTTCAGTAGACAGATCTAGTAACTATATTCATCCATCTATCTCTCTATCTATCTGTCATCTATCTTATATATTCCACTTGAAATTTAGTATTTATAAAATTAGAATTTTATTTTATTAAAGATTTTGTTTCTTTGTTTGAGAGAGAGTGAGAGCCAGAGAGAGACAGAGAGAGCACACACAGAGGGAGAGGGAGAGAGAGAAGCAGGCTCCCCGCTGAACAGGGACCCGATGTGGGACTTGATCCCAGAATCTCGGGACCATGACCTGAGCTGAAGGCAGTTGCTTAACTGACTGAGCCACCCAGGTGTCCCCCAAATTAGAATTTTAAATCTCTTCTACATTACCATATTGGTTCCTTCCATACTGACTGTTCTGATTCTCAAAGACACTGGGAATAATAGAATTAGAATACCTGATCTTGCACATTTGCTTTATGCACAACAATCTGAGAATAGCAATACTTTCATCACTAAAATGGCTATTGAAAAATATTAAAAACTTTTTGCTTATGCTCTCCCCAGTCTTCCCCCATTTTTAATGGTTAGTGTTAGTGTTATATAGTGTATATAGCCATTAAACACTGTAGCCTTTATTTTTATTCTCACTTAGATTAGTTTTAAATTAACCATATATTTAATGTTCATGACCAGTATTTATGTCAATGTCTCTCTAGTAATTTTGGTTGTCTGAAGCTTCTAGAAGATATTTCTGAGAGGACTCATGGGAAAATTATTTCCTGAGAAGATTATTTCCTGAGTCCTGTTTTGATAATAGTCTTTTTAGCTCTTTATACTTAAAAGTTAGTTTTCTGGGTATAAAGTCTTTGGCTCACATTTTCTTTCTTTGCGTATCTTAAATTTCCTTCTGCATAAAGCATTGCTTTCAAAAAGTTTGATGATAATCTGACTTTCTTACCCTCATATGTCAGATGCTCAATTGGCTATATTTCTAAAGAATCTAAAAATATTTGGATTATGAAATAACAGATAAAAGTATGTTTTGTGGGCATATCTTTCTGGAGTGCTTTCATTGATCATAGGGATATTATTCTGCTCCTTATTTTCATTTGGGATTTTTTATGTGCTTTAACCCTAATCATTGTCAGCTGCTCATTTTTGTATGAAATTAGTTTTCTTGAAATTTTTTTTAAGATTTTTATTTATTTGACAGACAGAGATCACAAGTAGGCAGAGAGGCAGGCAGAGAGGGAGAGAGGAGGAAGCAGGCTCCCTGCTGAGCAGAGAGCCCAGTGCGGGGCTCGATCCCAGGACCCTGAGATCACGACCCGAGCTGAAGGCAGAGGCTTAACCCACTGAGCCACCCAGGCACCCCAGTTTTCTTGAATTTTTTGAAGGAGGAGTGGTTCAGTCATGCTTTTCTAACTCCACAGGTCTTTCTCTTCTGTTATTTTTGTGTAGGTTGAAAAATATGGCAGCTTGCCTTCTGAAATGTTCTGGCTCAGTTCTCCCTCCTGTTTTATTTGTGCCTTGTTTTTCCTTTGCCTCTATTGTCAATATCCTGCTCAATTTTGATTCCATATCCAAGAATTTCTTGTTAGTGTGAAGTCCAGTTCTGGAAGGGAATGGTAGCTGGTCCGTTTGGAGAGTACGAAGGATCTGGATGGTTCCATCCCTTTTAGGCCTAAACATGGGTTCTTGCTCTCACTCACTATGGGAATACAGTTTTAGTTTTTGCTCTCAAGGTGATCTACCATGCTTAATAAGGAACATTTATTTGCTATTTTATGGTGTTACTATTCTCAGATCTGATAAATGCCTTGCTCTTGTCTGCTTCTTTCTGTAAAGATGTTAATATACTCCAGACACTGTGCCTGTTGCTGGTTTGTGCTTATCTGTTTGCATTTGGGATTTGGGGCAATATTCTGTCACCCAGATTTATTGTAAATGTTGGCTGTGTCATCTTGTTTATTGCTATATGGGGATCCAGAAAGTCTCTACAACTATTTCATCTTCCCCACCACAATCTTCCAAGAATCTTTTCTGGAGTTTTTTGACTTGCAGAAGTTTTAAATTTTGGCATAGTCAGATTTGTCAATCTTTAATATTATGGTTTATGACACTTCTTGTATTCTTAAAAGGGCTTTCTTCATTCTAAATGCAGATAAGTAATTTCACATATATTATTATCACCTATGTTATTATTTTTTGGGTACATTAAAAATGTAAATGATCTGTAATTTATTTTGGGGTTTGGTGACATTTAGTGACCTGCTTTTATTTCTCCAAATAGCCATCTTCAGAACCATTTAGTCATTTTTATCAGTGCTGATTTAAAAGGCCCCATTCATCATAGACTAAATATTCTTTGCACTTAGCTCTGTTGCTAAGCACTCTAATAATTTCCAACTCTTTGTCTATTTCCATGTTCACCATCACATTATTTTAATGACTAATTTTTTAATAATTTTCCCCATTGGGTAAGTGTAAAAACCTTTCTTTGCTATCCATTTTTTTTCGACATTTTCTTAACTATTCCTTCCCGTTTATACTTTCAGATAAATATTAGAATAAGTTCATCAATTTTATGGATTTTTGATTGGAATGGCAAATAATTTGAAAGAAATGATATTTTCATAACATAGGACCTTTTCCATTTGGGAAAAGAGTATATTTCTTCATTTTTTTCTAATCTTTTTTCATGGTCCTCCATGAAGTTCTGTCAATATCTTCCTATAGGTCCTACAGATCTTTTCCTGATTAGAAAAAATAGAATTCCTTATCTCCTTCTCCCAAGAGATAGAATTGGTTCCAAAGTATGGGTTACTGACCCCCCTGATTGGGGTTAAATGTTGTCCTGCTCCCATCCGGAAACCTCCAGGCACAGGGATAAGCGAGGCGTGGTGGCTACAGCATGTGCCTTTTCACCCTCTAACTTCAAGGGACATAACTGCCCTAGGTCCAGAGCTGTGCCTGACATCCATTGTTGCTCCAAGCTGATGACTCAGTGTGTCTGGGTGAAGGGTTTTGTACCCAGTTCCAACATGGGTTGGGGGGATGGGGTGGGATTCCCCACACCAACCAACAAGTCTCCAACACTAGCTGGGTGTCTTATAATTCAATCAATTTTGACACTATTTACCCAGGATAATATCAGATTCTACAGGTTAAGGGCTCAGTCTCACAAGATTGCCCTTCACTTCAAATGTCAGTTGCAAGTCCACGTTGTTACTTGTGCTTCTGACTAACTGCCTATAAATCAGAGGTTTCCACAGCCCCCCTTATTGGGCTCAGTTAATTTGCTAGGGTAGCTGACAGAACTCAGGAAACTCATTTACTGACTAGATTACCAGTTTATTATAAAGGATACTAAAGGATATGAATCAACAGTCAGATGAAGAGATACATAGGGCAAGGTCTTGAACAAAGGAGCTTCTCCTTTGTCCTCCTGGAGTTTGGGTCCCAGCATAGTGACCCTTGGAAGCATTCTAATTCACCAACTTGGATGCTCTTCAAACCCTCTCCTTTTGGGTCTTTATGGAATCTTCATTATAAAGACACACTTGATTAAATCATTGGCTATTGGTGATTGAATCAGCCTGCAGCCTGCAGCCTCTGTCCTCTCCCTGGAGATCAGAAAGTTCCTGAGACTAAAAGTTCCAACCCTGTCTTCGTGGTTGGTTCCCCTACCAGCCCCCATCTTTGGGGGATGTCCAAGAGTTACTTCTTTAACATAAACACAGAAGTGTTGGAAAGGGGCTTGTTTTGAATAACAGGACACCCATTTTACTTTTATGGCTTGGAACCATTTTCAGGAATGGAGGAAAAGAGACCAAATACTCTAGCACAAAATGCTCCCTTTGCTAGTTTCATTCAGGAAAGATCTAAGGGTTTTGGGAACTGTGAGCCAGCATCCATGGGGGAAGACCAAATATACATTTCTTAGAAATCACAGTATTTTTTTTAAAAGATTTTATTTATTTATATGTGAGAGAGAGAGAGAGATCACAAGTAGGCAGAGCAGCAGGCAGAGAGAGAGAGGGAGAAGCAGGCTCCCTGCTGAGCAGAGAGCCCTACGTGGGGCTCGATCCCAGGACTCTGGGATCATGACCTGAGCTGAAGGCAGAGGCTCAACTCACTGAGCCACCCAGGCACCCAGAAATCACAGTATTTTATTGGGATACTGAGCTATCCTATCCCAGGGAAATCCTGGTCCACCTGCCAACTGACTTTGGTCTGATGACCCCTCAAAGCCCTTGTTGCACAACCATTGTGCTCTAAGATATTTGCGTTCCACTTTCCTTCCTTTTTCCTTCTCTTGGGACCTCCTCCTTGCACCTGAGTCTGATGGATCTCTCAGCCTTCCTGGCTCCTTCCCCATTTTCCCCACAGGTGTTTTCCTCACATGTTAATATCATTTTGGTATTTACTTCTTACAGGACCTGGACTAACAAGGCATTGCAATCTCCTATTTTAAAATTAATTTGATTTTAGAATTTTGAAAAAAAACATATAATATGGTTAAAATTATGTACCAGGTAAATAGTTCTTCCAAGTAGACTAGTTAGTTCTAATAAATGGTTGAACTGGTACTCCAATACAGGTCTGATTCCAAAGCCTACATGTGTGCATTACGCTTTGAAGGGTTTTGAATGTCAGTACCATCCGGCTGGCATGACAACTCCGTGTTAACGAGGAGGTGTATTTGAGGTGGGAAAGAGAAGTGGGAGTTTGAATCTGGATACTTCAAGAGCTAGGCTAGGGCATTTCAGGAATTGTGAGTTTTGACTGAGCAGTGGCTTATCATTTTACTTAAAGTAATGGATTTTGGTTTGTTGGAGGCAAAGGAATTTGGTGTTTTGAAAGGCCATATGGCAATTTATGTATGCAAAAGTTTCAAATGAATGCCTTTGACCCAGAAATTCCACTGCTGAAAATTTGTGTGAAGGAAATAATTAAGACTATATCACCACTATAATAATGTTGAAATAATGCAAAGTTAGAAAGAATATAAATGCCTAACAATAGAAGATTTGGTTAAATAAATAATGATATATACATCCAGTGTATATAGTCATTTAAAATGATGTTACAGAATGGACTTGCTGATGTGAAAAGTGTTTACAATATACTTTTTAAAAAAACTGCACTGTTGAATTAAAAATTTTTTTTCATTTTGAAATAATCTCAAGCTTACAGAAAAGTTATAGGAACAGTAAATATTTTTTTCCTTTACCATTTCAAAATAAGTTGCCATCATAATGTCACCTTATCCCCTGAATATTTGTCTACTGTGGTTAAGTATAGGTCATTCTCCTACATAACCATAACACAACCATCAAAATCAAGACATTGACATTGGTAATATTAGGCAAGACTCTCCAGAGAAACAGAACGAATAGAATGTATATGTATAGATATATAGAAATGTGTTTTAAGGACTTAGCTTACACAATTGTGCAGGGTAGGCTAGCAGTCTGGAGACCCACGGAGAAGTTAAGTCCCATTCAAGTCCAAAGATCATCTGCTGGAAGAATTCCTTTTTGGCTCAAGGAAGGCCTTCAGCTGATTGGATGAGACCCACCCAAATTATGGAGAATAATCTGCTTTACCAGTTTAAATGTTAATCTCATTCAAAAAGCACCTTTCAGAAACATTAAGTGTAATATTTGATGAAATATTTGGGCAATGTGGCCTATCCAAGTTGATCATAAAATTAACCATCACAATATCTTATTGAGATCTAATCCTTAGATCCCAATCAGGTTTTTATGATTATCTCAATAATGGCTCTTTCTGGCAAAAGGATCCAGTTCAGAACAATGTGTTGCATGGAGTTATCCTGTCTCTTTAGTGTCCTTCAATGAAGAATAGTTCCTCCGGAAAGAAAAACAGTCCCTCTGTCTTTCTTTGACCTCATGACACCTTTATAGATGTTTTATAGAATGTTCCTTATTTGGGATTTGTTTGATTAGATTAGTAATACGTTTTTTTGGCAAGAAGATCTCAGAAACTGATGCTTCTCTGGGGCACCTGGGTGGCTCAGTCATTAAGTGTCTATCATCAGCTCAGGTCATGATCCCTGCTCAGATCATTGGGCTCCCTGCTCAGCGGGGAGCCTGCTTCTTCCTCTCCCACTCCCCCCACTTGTTTTCCCTTTCTTGCTGTGTCTCTCTCTCTCTGTCAAATAAATAAATAAATAAATAAAATCTTATAAATAAATAAGTAAAATCTTAAAAAACAGAAAAGTGATGCTTCTTTTGCATTCTGTATTAAGTGGTATAACATACAACTTCAATGTGTCTCATTATTGAGATATTTCATTAAGGTAGAATCTGTCAGCTTTATTCACTGTAAAATTACTCTTTTTTCCACTTTGTAATTAGTAAATATTTTGTGGAGAGATACATTGACACTATGTAAATTTTTATTCTTAATCAAACTCTCCATTTAACTAACTGACTAAATAATTAATTAATTATATCTACATTGACACATTTTATTCTTTGGGTTATAATTTCTTACTGTTATTATTTGATATTTAATTTCCTCCATATTTGGCCAGGAGGAATGCTTTCACAATGTCTTCTATGTTCTTTTGATATGTCCCCATCCATTCTTTGAACTTTTCCGTACTTTTTGGCCCAAAAAAGGTATTCCAGAATCATTTTGTCTAGAGCAAGTTGAATGGTAGCCCCCGCCAAAGATACACCCATATCCAACTCCCCAGAATTGGTGAATATTAACTTATTTGGAAAAAGGGTCTTTGCAGATGGAATCAAGTTAAAGATCTTAAGATAGGAAGATCTTCTGGGGTTATCTGGTGGGCTCTAAATGCAATGACAGATGTCTTTATATGAAATAGAAAGGGAGAAAGTAGAGATACGGAGAAGGCCTTGTGAAGACAGAGGCGGAGATTCAAGTGATGTGCCATGAGGAATGCCTGGAGCCCCCACAGTTGGAAGAGGCAAGGAAGGATTCTTTCCTAACCAACACCTTGATTTTGGACTTCTGGACTCCAGAACTGGGAGAGCATAAATTTCTGTTTCAAGCCACAAAGTATGTGGTCATTTGTTACAGCAGTCTCAGAAATGAATACACTTTTCCCTTGCGCTAGAATTATCCATTTCTCAAGGAGCCCTGGTTCTTTCAGCATGTAGAATGGCATTTAGAATTCAAGATCCAAGTGCTAGGTGTGCTTATTATTTTTGGGAGTCCCCTGTTCCCAGAGCTGGGGAGTATAAATGTATAAATTCACACACACACACACACACAAATACACATTCATAAATAAGTATATGTATATATATTAAAAAACATGAATTTACCCTGATCTCTCTGATTTCAATTTATAGCCATAAGCTTCATTCTATTCGTCTCCCTTTCCATATTAGTACCTGTCTTAACAGTGAGAAAACTGGTTCCCATTATCCTCAGTATATTTATTAGTTTCATCTACTGTATGTAGGCAGACACCTTCCACACCACTGCTGTCCCACCTCACCCTGCTTAGGCTCCAAGTCCCTGAGACAGGTCACTGTGCATCAGGCTGTCCTCATGTTGATGTCTTCCTCACCTACTTGGCTTCCGACACTTCCCACCAGGCTGCATGTTACTTCCCCTGTCCCCATTGTCCCGCTGTTCCCCCAGGATTGTGACATCCTACACTCTGGGTGGCCCTACCCTGTTGTATTCCTTGCATTCAACCACACCCATACCTGTCTTGCTGGGCCTCATGGAATGATCCTATGACTTGTGGACCAAATTGTTCAATAAGGGAAAGGAAGGGAAAGAAGAAGAAAACATAATATACATTTTTAAGTAAGAAAAAAAAGCTTATGAAATAATATATTTGGGGGGAAAATTGGTACATGCAAGGAAGAAAATCTGGAAATCCATATGTGGGAATGGTCCACAGTGGCTGTGTCTGGGACACTGGGTCTCACTGGGTTCATTTTCTTTCCTCCTTTTGCTTATGAGCATGATTTATTTTTGCAATAAGAAAAATAACTAGAAACTTTATTTTTAAATATTAAAAAAAGGGCCTATACTTAGACTCAAAGTTTTATCTTCCTGGGTGAAGGGTAACTCAAAATGTAGGGTTCTTGGAATGCCTTGAGGTTATTTTTTTTCTAATTTAAATTTTTAAAAAAGATTTTATTTAAAGATTTATTTATTTATTTATTTATCTATCTGCCTCACAAGTAGGCAGAAAAGCAGGTAGAGAGAGAGGAGGAAGCGGGCTCCCCACTGAGCAGAAAGCCCAATGCAGGGCTCAATCCCAGGACCCTGGGATCATGACCTGAGCTGAAGGCAGAGGCTTTAACCCAATGAGCCACCCAGGCACCCCTCTAACTTAAATTTTTGAAGCTAGCCTATCCAGATAATAATGGTGCTTATTTTATGTATCAGTTACTTGAATCGAGGACAACTCTTTTAGAATTGCTAACCAGTATCTCTGACATTTTCCCAGCTGCTTTATTGATTCACTAAAAGAGAAATCATCCATCTGTGCAGGGCAATGTGGAGAGTTAAAAAAAAAAAGGTAGAAAACAAGATCCTTGATGTGTCTTACTCCCTCAAAACCTCCTAAAAAGTTGTTAACATTTCCAATTGCATCACGTCTGGCTGAGCTGAAACTAGCCAAGGGGCCATCTAGGAGCAGTCCGTGTCTGTTTACAGTTCCACCTCCCAGATGTTGGTGCAATCTGTGTAGTTGATGGTAACCGACCAGTTTGAGAAAGCTATGGGTGTGTCAATGCAGGGGACACATCCTTACACTACCACGACCCTGTGACAGCAGTTGCTTACAACGGTGTGTTTTCTTGACTGAGTAGCTTCTGGTAGAATTAATTTCTCATTTTACACATGGCCGTTGAAAACAGTCTTCATTTAGAAGGACTTATCCCATGAAGTCATACTTTCACCAGTGAGAGCTATATTCCTTTGTATTAGTGATTTTGGCCCCGGGAAGTTTTTTCCCACTCTGTTTTTTGGGTAAGCCTGCCCGGTTTCTAGATTCCAGCCTTAGGGATTTTTGGCCTGTCGCAAAATCTTCCATATTACTGTGTAAAGGGAACCAAATGTGAAATACTCATTGGCTTTAGTTATGTAGTCTTCTAGTTCTTTTGTTTGGATTCATTTTCATCCTGTGTCCACTGACATTATTTTAATGGGCCATTTGCAGGGAGATTAATTATACCCTTGGCACATCTGCTTTCCCGTTTGAAAATTTTCTTTCTGTGACAGAATTGGAAAATAATAGAAAACAGTTCATACAGCTGCCTTAGTTACCAAGACAACAAAACGAAGAAATAGCTGGCTACTTGGCTTTTTCGTTTTTCTGAGCTACCTTCCAAGCATAGTAATCTCCATCCTAAAAGCTGTGTATCTGTTTGACATTACTAGTTTGAGTTGACTAGTTGAATACTGAATTAATTTTTTAGCAACAGTATTGTGTGCCCCGATTATAGTTTGAGAACAAAGCGGGGTTTTTTTCCCCTTCAGGTTTTCTTTTAAATTAAAAATTACACAGGTAATATATTTACACATGTTCAGTAAACAAATGTAAAACTTGACAGAAGTGTATAAGGTAAAATTGTAAGTCTCACTTTCCTGGACACTTAAGTGATATCACCATACTGTAATGTATATAATTTCATAAATTAGCTGAGGGTGATTTTAAGAACAGCAATGTTTTCAAATCAGTAAAACCCACTTGTTATGTGTTAAAAATGTAAAAACTTAAAAACCCTTTAAATTTTATATGAGGAAAACATGTTTCTGGAATGATTCAGAAAAAACAGACAAGCAAAAAAGAGTGTATAAATTACCCACAATTCTACTACCCAGAAGTCACTACCACTAATATTTCATTTTTGATGCTTTTTGAAAAGATTAGTTTTCATTTTAAAGTAACACATGCTTAATAAAAATAAAATCAAACCATAGCTCCATCAATAATGATAATCAGAGCAATACTAGTGGTTACTCTACTGAAGACTGCCTATGTCCTTGTCCTGTGGTAAGAGCTTACTTGCATGAAGACACAATCATTTTTTGGGTAACATTCATAATATTAATTTCTTTTTTTTTTTAAGATTTTGTTTATTCACTTGACAGAGATCACAAGTAGGCAGAGAGGCAGGCAGAGAGAGAGGGGGAGGCAGGCTCCCTGCTGAGCAGAGAGCCCGACATGGGGCTCGATCCCAGGACCTTGGGATCATGACCTCAGCTGAAGGCAGAGGCTTTAACCCACTGAGCCACCCAGGTGCCCCATAATATTAATTTCTGCTCCTTTCCCTCCATGTGTAGGTATTTTTAAAAGTATGTAACTGTAATTGTAGTGTATAAACAGCTTCAAATTTTGATTTTTCATAAAATTTTTTTCTGTGATGCTACCAAATTTTTGATGTCATTTTTATAGTATGTGATCAGATAGTCTTTTTGAAGTCTTTGTCCTCTTACTGATTGTTTAATATTTCATTGAATGCATTGTATAGAATCCATTTAATTATTTCCATATCGTTGAACATTTATTATTTCTACTTTTTCATATAAAGCTCTTATATATTATTTCTTAGAAATGTTTATTCTTAGAATGGATTTTTTTTCTTACATTTGTCAGAAAGGAAATTATTGGCTCAAGGTAATGAATAGTTTTAGAGCTCTTGAATGTATTTTCAAACTGCCTTACTAAAGGGTTGTGGCAATTCGTACTGCCAACAGAGTTGCGTGACAGCACTGGGAATTATGTTTCATACGCCTTCATAATTTGATAGAAGCAAAATCCTTGCATGTGTTTCATTAGTTTCTTTTTGATTATGACAGTTTAATCATTTACCAATGTTTACTACTATTATTTCCTTTTATAATGAGTAGTTTATGTGTTGTGATATTGCATTTTACCTTTAAAAATGTGTGTCTTTAGGGACGCCTGGGTGGCTCAGTTGGTTAAGCAGCTGCCTTCAGCTCAGGTCATGATTCCAGCGTCCTGGGATCGAGTCCCACATCGGTCTCCTTGCTCGGCAGGGAGCCTGCTTCTCCCTCTGCCTCTGCCTACCACTCTGTCTGCCTGTGCTCTCTTTCTCTCTAACAAATAAATAAAATCTTTAAAAAAATGTGTGTCTTTAAAAAAGTAAAAATAAAAAAAAAAAGTGTGTCTTTTTAAATCACAAGACTAATGCATGCTTACTGTAAAATTAAAACAATATAGAATGCATCTCCTTCATTTCACTCCCCCAGAGCTGGTTTGATATGTACATCTCCAAACCCTTTTCTAAGATATAGGAGTTAGGCCTTTTTTTTTTTTTTTTGGTGGTTGTGGTAGAGAGGAGGGAATGAGTTTGTTATTAGTTCTTTATGAAGGACTTGTCTTTTGAGCTTGCTAGAAATGTACCTATATTTTTTCTGTTTGCTGTTAGGTTTTAATTTTGCCTTTGTTGTGGTTGCAGTAAAATTTGCTGGTATTTTCCTTTGTGATTAAAAAAAAAGTTCTTTTCAGTTTAAAAAGGCCTTTTCATTTAAAGGCTCAATAAATACTAAGTTCTTTATCTTGCTAGTTTTTACTATGGTTTTTATTTTGGCATATGTTATAAGGTGATGATCTAAATGTAATTAAGTTTTTCAAGAAATTAATTTTGGTGTGTATATTGTGAGATGATGATTTAAATGCAGTTCCCCTTCCCCCCCACAGACGGTGAGCCCAGTGCCCCCCAAACTACAGGCTGCAGAAGCCCAGTCTTCCCCGGTGATTTACAGTGCCTCCATTATTGGGTCTTAAATTCTTATGTGTAAGAGGACCTCTTTTTGGTGTTTCTTGGTCTATTGATTTGTGTGTATTTTAATGTCACTTAAAAAATGTCACATAAAAATAAGTGTTATACTTTGGTAAGACTAGATTTCTCTTCATACAAAACACAAGAAAGTTTGTGTGTGCACCCCTGTGAAAAAAAGTTTTTCTCCCCAGAATTTGCTTAATGAAAACAAAAAAGTACTATATGTCTTTTATTGTTATTGTTTGTTTTTTAAGGTAGGCTCCATGCAGTGTGGATCCTAACGCAGGGCTTGAACTTGTGACCCTGAGATCAAGGCTTGAGCTGAGATCGAGAGTCAGATGGTTGGATGCCTGGGTGGCTCATTCAGTAAATCTTGATTTTGGCTCATTGATTTTGGTCATGATCTGAGGGTATTGGGACTGAGTCCCACATTGGATCCTGCTTAAGATTCTCTCTCTCTCCCACTGCCCCTCCCCCAACTTTGCCCTCTCCTTCTCTCTCAAATAAATAAATCTAAAAAAAAAAAAGAGCCAGATGGTTGATTTACTGAGCCACTCAAGTACCCCAAAAGTACTATATGTCTTTTAGGATATATATTAAACATGGAGTAAAATTTAAAAAATTAAGATTTTCCATTTTCTTGCATTCAGTTTAGATACTGAATTCTGTTCAGATATTTCCTTTGCGTTGGTTGAGGGGACAGCTGGCCAGATAAAGGGCAGTGCAGAACAGGTAATGCTTACCCCATTTTCAGTCCTTTGGGGTACATACCTGGGAGTGGGATTCCTAAATCATATGATGATTTTGTTTAACTTTTTGAGGAACTGTTAAAGTGTTTTCCATAGCAGTTGTACCATTTAAAATTACCATCACCAATGCACAAATGTTCCAGTCTTTTCATATTCTGGCAAATATGTATTCTTTTCTTTTACTGTCCTTTTCTCTAATTTTCTTTTCTCTTATCTTCTTTTCTTTTTTTTTTTTTTAAAGATTTATTTATTTATTTATTTGACAGACAGAGATCACAAGTAGGCAGAGAGGCAGGCAGAGAGAGAGAGGAAGGGAAACAGGCTCCCCGCTGAGCAGAGAGCCCGACACGGGGCTCGATCCCAGGACCCTGGGATCATGACCTGAGCCGAAGGCAGAGGCGTCAACCCACTGAGCCACCCAGGCGCCCCTTCTTTTCTTATAATAGCCCCCTGTAATGGGTGTGAAGTGGTATCCTATTGTGATTTTGATTTGTATTTCCCTAATGACTAATGATGATGACCATCCTTTCATGTGTTTATTGACTACTGTATATCTTCCTTAGAGAAATATCTATTCAAATTCTTGCCCAGTTGTGAATTGAATTGTTTTTTGTTTTTTGTTGAATTGTTGGAGTTCTTTACATATTCTGGATTTAAATCATATCAGATGTATGATTTGCAAATATACTCCAGTTGTCTTTTTACTTTTGCAAGTTTTGAGGGCGTGTTTTTTTTTAAATTTATTTATTTGACAGACAGAGATCACAAGTAGGCAGAGAGGCAGGCAGAGAGAGAGGAGGAAGCAGGCTCCGGGCCGAGCAGAGAGCCCGATATGGGGCTTGATCCCAGGACTCTGGGATCATGATCTGAGCCGAAGGCAGAGGCTTTAACCCACTGAGCCACCCAGGTGCCCCAAGTTTTGAGTGTTTTAAGTTGAGAAGTTTATTTTTATTTTCATTTTTTTAAAGATTTTATTTATGCATTTGACACAGAGAGAGAGAGAGATCAGAAGTAGGCAGAGAGGCAGGCAGAGAGAGAGGGGGGAGGAGCAGGCTCCCTGCTCTACGGGGCGCTTGATGTGGGGCTCGATCCCAGGACCCTGAGATCATGACCTGAGCCAAAGGCAGAGGCTTAACCCACTGAGCCACCCCGGTGCCGCTTAGTTGAGAAGTTTTAAATGTTGATGATGTCTAATTTGTTTTTTTCTTTTGGTGTCTGTGCTTTTGGTGTCCTATCCAAGAAATCATCACTAGGCCAATGTTGTGAAAATTTATCTTTTATGTTTTCTTTTAAAAGTTTTCTTGTTTTAGCTTTTAAATTTAGGTCTTTGATTAAATTTCTGTTAATTTTTGAGTAAATATATATATATGGTATGAGGATATCCAGTTTTTCCAGCACCATTTGTTGAAGTCTCCTCATTGAATAGTTTTCACACCCTTGTCAAAAATCAGTTCACCAGGGCTAGCCTACCTGGGTGACTCAGTTGGTTAAGCATCTGCCTTTGGCTTGGGTCATGATCCCGGGGTCCAGGGACTGGGAACCATGCCGGGCTCTCTGCTCTGTGGGGAGTCTGCTTCTCCCTCTCCCCTGCTCATACTCTCTTTCTCTTTTTATTTATTTATACATAAATAAAATCTTTTTAAAAAACCTCAATTGACCAGGAATGCCTCCGTGGCTCAGTTGGTTAAGCAGCTGACTCTTGATTTGGCTCATATCATGTTGTGAGAGAGACTCCTGCATCGGGTTCCATATTAAGCATAGAGTCTGCTGGAGATTCTCTCTCTCTCCCTCTGCCTCTCCCTCTGCCCCTCTGCTCTCTCTTTCAAAAATTAATAAATAAAATCTTAAAAAAATCAACTGACCATGAATGTGAGGGTTTATTTTGGGGATCTGTTTCCTATTCTGTTGGTTTATGGCTGTCCTTGTGCCAGTATCACACTGTTTTGATTACTGAAGATTTATAGTGAGTTTTGATGTCAGGAAGTGTGAAAACTTCCAACTTTGTTCTTGTCTTATAGATTGTTTTGTCTATTTGGGGTCCCTTGAAATGCCATATGAATTTTAAGTTGGATTTTTCTATTTTTACAAAAAAACATCATTGGGATTTTGATAGGGATTACACTCAATCTCTACACCACGTTTGATGTTATTGTCATCTTTTTTTTCTTTTTTAAAGATTTATTTATTTGTGAGAGAGAGAAAGCGAGTGAGCACAAGCAAGGGGAAGGGCAGTGGCAGAGGAAGAAGCAGACTCCTTGCTGAGCAAGGAGCCCAACATGGGTCTCGATCCCAGGACCCTGAGATCATGACCTGAGGTAAAGGCAGATGCTCAACCAACTGAGCCACCCAGGCCCCCCTGGATAGTATTGTCATCTTATCAATTTTAAACTTTCCATTCCATGATGATAGGATGTCTATTTATTTATGTCTTCTTTAATTTCTTTCTGGAGTTTTTCTAGTTTCAGTGTACAAGTCTTTTGCCTCCTTAGTTAAATTTATTCATAAGTGTTTATTCTTTGGATGCTATTATAAATGGAATTGTTTTCTTAATTTCTTTTTGGAATATTCATTGTTTGTGTAAAGAAACTGAGCCAGTTTTTGCGTGTTGATTTTGTATTCTGCAACTTTGTTGGATTCATTTATCAGTTCCAACAGGTTTTTGTATGGAATCTTTAGAGTTTTTTACATATAAAATCATGATATTTGAAAACAGATAACTTTACTTCTTCCTTTCCAATGTAGATGCCTATTTCTTTTTCTTGCCTGGTTGCTTTGGTGAGAACTTCCAGGAATATGTGGAGTAGAAGTGGCAAAAGTAGACGTACTTGTCTTGTTCCTGATTGGGACAAAAGCTTTCATTATTGAGTGTGATGTTAGCCTTGGGTTGGCTGTTGTTTGTTTTGTTTGTTTTTGTATATTGCCTTTATCATGTTGAATAAATTTCCTTTAAGAAACTGGATATCTAGAAGTGTGGTTTTAGAAATTGGAAAGCATTCCAAAGAACCAAGAAAGCCAATATTTTCAAGGTGGATAGAAAAAGTCTTATTGTTTTAGTAGTGTTCTCTAGTAGGTGGTATTATTTCAAATCAGAGATGGTAGATGGTGCAACTCGTTGGTATAGCAATTTGGCAACACATTTAAGGGCTATAAAACTGTTCATAATCCTGAAGCAATAATTTCATTTCTGATAAATCCACTCTAATAAATATTCTTAAGGAGGTTTATATGAAAAAATAAAAAGAAAAATCTCTGTGTAGTATTTTATAGTTCCATGACATAATTGGGAAAGCTTAAGTAAAAGCATCCACAGCTGTGGAAGATTGAAATTTAAGGTTTGTTACCAGGACAACACAGTTGTTCAGGTGCCTTCACTGTACGTGCACAGCTCTTTTGTGAAATCAGATATTTAAAAAAATCATTCTTTATTGTTAGTGTTTCAATGTCACAATGTGGTCAACATTTTTTGGTGGCTAAGATGGTACATTAAGGAACAATATAGGGGTTGATTTAGCAAGATAAGAAAGTAGAGTAAGATAGGAGAAAATGTAATTCCAGCATTTGGTGTTCTAGTTTCATTTGCATCAGGAATGCTCTAGAATGTTGGGTTTGTAACAGTGGCGATTGTCCCAAGGGACAATTGTTGACTGCTGGACACATTTTTTGATTGTCATGACTAGGGGTGAGGGGTAGGGTTGTGCTACTGACATCTAGTGGTAGAGGCCAGGGATGCTGCTAAACATCTTAACACCAGCATAGGACAGTTTCGTTTCCCACAATGAAGAATTATCCAGTCCGAATTGTCAGTGGTGCTGAAGTAGAAAAAAGAGCTCTAAAGAAAGTAGTCAGTATGATTATACTACTACAATAACTAATTTGCGAGGATAAGGAGATTAAAAGCAGTTTTTG
This sequence comes from Taxidea taxus jeffersonii, assembly GCA_003697995.1. Lineage (NCBI taxonomy): Eukaryota > Metazoa > Chordata > Mammalia > Carnivora > Mustelidae > Taxidea > Taxidea taxus. The sequence continues at coordinate 28,714 of RCUC01000015.1, read as the reverse complement.
ACTGTGCCATTGCTGTGATCATGGGATAAAGTCCCAACTGTACTGTATTTGAGCCACAAAAGAAGGGAAGAAAGTCAATATTGGGTAATCATGCTAGAGACATGCTCTGATCTCTACAAAGACATTATAATTTTACACACGCTGCTAAATTATTCCAAGGATATAATTAGAAATTAGGGCAAATATAAAATATTTATATATATATATAAGTATATATATAAGTATAAGTAGGCCAGCTTCCATTCCCAAATAGGTTTATGTGAAAAATATGTTATGATAAGATGTATTTTGTTGTTGTTTTTGGCCATATCCAGCATGGAGCCCACCATGTTGTCCTGCTCCCATTCGGAAACCACCAGGCACAGGGATAAGCAAGGCATGGTGGCTACAGGCATGTGCCTTGTCACAGGGGACATAACTGCACTAGGTCCAGAGCTGTGCCTGACATCCATTGTTGCTCCAAGCTGATGACTCAGTGTGTCCGGGTGAAGGGTTTTGTACCCAGTTCCAACATGGGTTGGGGGGATGGGGTGGGATTCCCCACACCAACCAACAAGTCTCCAACACTAGCTGGGTGTCTTATAATTCAATCAATTTTGACACTATTTACCCAGGATAATATCAGATTCTACAGGTTAAGGGCTCAGTCTCACAAGATTGCCCTTCACTTCAAATGTCAGTTGCAAGTCCACGTTGTTACTTGTGCTTCTGACTAACTGCCTATAAATCAGAGGTTTCCACAGCCCCCCTTATTGGGCTCAGTTAATTTGTTCCATCACATTGATTGATTTGTGAATGTTGAACCATCTTTGCATCCCAGGGATAAATCTCACCTGGTCATGCTAGATAATCTTTTTAATGTACTGTTGGATCCTCTTAGCTAGGATCTTGAGAATCTTGGTGTCCATATTCATCAGGGATATTGGTCTGGAATTCTTTTTGATATGGGGGTCTTTGCCTGGTTTTGGGATCAAGGTAATGCTGGCCTCATAGAATGAATCTGGAAGTTTTCCTTCTGTTTCTATTTTTTGAAACAGCTTAAGGAGAATAGGTAGTTATTTCTTCTTTGAATGTTGGTAGAATTCCCCAGGGAATCCATCAGGTCCTGGACTCTTGTTTTTTTGGGAGGTTTTTGATCACTGTTTCAATCTCGTTACTGGTTATTGGTCTATTCAGGGTATCAATTTATTCATATTTCAATCTTGATAGTTTAAAGGTTTCCAGGAACGAATCCATTTCTTCCAGGTTGCTTAATTTATTGGCATATAGCTGTTGATAATAATTTCTGATAATTTTTTCTATTTCCTCGGTGTTAGTCATGATCTCTCCCCTTTTGTTCATAATTTTATTAATTTGGGTCCTTCCTCTTTTCTTTTGGATAAGTCTGGCCAGTGGTTTATTGATCTTAGTAATTCTTTCAAAGAACCAGCTTCTAGTTTCATTGATGTGTTCTACTGTATTTCTGATTTTAATTCATTGATCTCTGCTCTAATCATAATTATTTCCCTTCTAAGTCCCTTAGACTCAATTTGTTGTTAATTCTCCCGGACTTTAAGGTGTACAGATAGTTTGTATATTCAGAATTTTTCTAATTTTTTGAGTGAGGCTTGGATGGCTATGCATTTCCCCCTTAGGACCACTTTTGCTGTATCCCATAGGTTTTTGGACTGATGTGTTTTCATTCTCATTGGTTTCCATGAATTGTTTAAGTTCTTTGATTTCCTGTTTGACCCAACCATTCTCGAGTAGGATGGTCTTTAGCTTCCAAGTGTTTGAATTTCTTCCAAACTTATTCTTGTGATTGAGTTTGAGTTTTAAAACATTGTGGTCTGAGAATATGTGGGGAATAATCTCAGTCTTTTGGTATCAGTTGAGCCTTGATTTGTGACCCAGTATGTGGTCTATTCTGGAGAAAGTTCCATGTGTGCTTGAGAAGAATGAGTATTCTGTTTTTTTAGGATGGAATGTTCTGTATATATCTATGATTTCCATCTGGCCCAGTGTGTCATTCAAACTCTTGTTTCCTTCTTTCTTTCTTTCTTTTTTTTTTTTTAAGATTTTATTTATTTATTTGACAGACAGAGATCACAAGTAGGCAGAGAGGCAGGCAGAGAGAGAGGAAGGGAAGCAGGCTCTCTGCTGAGCAGAGAGCCCGATGCGGGGCTCGATCCCAGGACCGTGGGATCATGACCCGAGCTGAAGGCAGAGGCTTTAACCCATTGAGCCACCCAGGCACCCCCAAACTTTTGTTTCTTTGTTGATTTTCTGCTTGGATGATCTGTCTATTGCTTGAGAGTGGAATGTTGAGGTCTCCCACTATTAATGTATTATTATCAATATGTCTCTTTATTTTGGTTAACATTTGGCTTATGTAGTTGACTTCTCCCAAGTTGGGGGCATAGATATTTACAGTTGTTAGATCTTCTTGTTTGATAGACCCTTGAAGAATGATATAGTGTCCTTCTGTATGTCTAACTACAGTCTTCAGCTTAAAACCTAATTTGTCTTACGTGAGAATTGCTACTCCAGCTTTCTTCTGAAGTCTGTTGGCATGAAAAATAGTTCTCCGTCCCTTCGCTTTCAGTCTGGATGTATCTATAGTTTCAGAATGAGTCTCTTGTAGATAGCATATGGATGAGTTCTGTCTTTTTATCCAATTTGCAACCCTGTGCCATTTTATGGGAGCATTTAGGCTGTTCATGTTGAGAGTGATTATTGAAAGGTGTAATTTTATTGTCATGTTGTTTCCTGTGAAGTCCTTGTTTCTATAGATTGTCTCTGTAAATTTCTGTTTTATATCACTCCTGAGATCTTTCTCCTTTTATAGATCCCCTCCCTTAATATTTCTTGCAGGACTGGATTAGTAGTCACATATTCTTTTGGCTTCTGCTGGTCCTGGAAGCTCTTTATCTTTCCATTCATTCTCAATGACAGCCTTGCTGGATAAATAATTCTTGGCTGCTTGTTTCGTCTCATTTAGTGTCCTGAATATGTCTTGCCAGCCCGTTTGCTTGCCAGTTCTCTGTGGACAGGTCTGACATTATTCTGATATTCCTCCCTCTGTATGTAAGGACTCTCTTCCCCCAAATGCCCTTGAGATGGTTTCCTTGGGTCTAAGATTTGTGAGTTTTACTATTACGTGCCTGCTTGTTGGTCTGTTTTCCTTGATATTGGGAGGGGTTGTCTCTGCCTTTACGGCATGAATGCTTGTTTCATTCCCCACATTAGGGAAGTTCGTGGCTATAGTTTGCTTAAATATATCAGAAGTCGTCCTCTCTCTCCCCACCCCCCCCAGTGACCCCAGTAATTCTGACATTGGAACGTTTCATGGCGTCATCTATTTCTCTAATTCTGTTTTCATGGATTTTAAGCTGTTTGTTCCAGGCCTCCTCCTGTTCCTTCTTTTCTATTAGATTGTCTTCCAGATCACTAATTCATTCTTCTGCCTCATTTACCCTAGCTGTTAGGGTATCTAGATTAGATTGGATCTCATTGATAGCTGCCACACCAGCTCTCACTTCTGCCCTTAGAGAATCTATGTTGCCATTAACGGCTTTCTCCATCCTAGCTATTGTCAGTATAACACTTACCCTGAAGTCTATTTCTGACATCTTGCTTTTTTTTTTTTTTTAAAGATTTTATTTACTTATTTGACACAGAGAGAGATCACAAGTAGGCAGAGAGGCAGGCAGAGAGAGGGGGTGGGGAAGCAGGCTCCCCACTGAGCAGAGAACCCGATGCGGGACTTGATCCCAGGACCCTGAGATCATGACCTGAGCCGAAGGCAAAGGCTTAACCCTCTGAGCCACCCAGGCATCCCTATTTCTGACATCTTGCTTATGTCCATATCCATTAATTCTATGGCAGAGGTCACTGTCTCTGAGTCCCTTCTATGTTGGGGGTTCCTCCTCTTAGTCATTCTGTTGAGGGTTGGTTGAAGGAATGTACAGAGTCCAAATTATTGACCACAACCCCAGCAAGATGCACCTGTTTTTTTTTTTTAAGATTTTATTTTTTTTAATTTATTTGACAGACGGAGATCACAAGTAGGCAGAGAGGCAGGCAGAGAGAGAGGGGGAAGCAGGCTCCCTGCTGAGCAGAGAGCCCAATGCGGGGCTCGATCCCAGGACCCTGAGATCATGACCCAAGCCAAAGGCAGAGGCTTAACCTACTGAGCCACCCAGGCACCCCAGATGCACCTGTTTTATAGGGACCTTAGGGTTGTTAGCTTCTTGTTCTTCCAGGCTATCTTCCAAGGGAGGGGCCTGCTGCCTGCTACTCAGGCAATCCTGTTTGGACAGAGTTGCCCTGTCCCTTTAGGGGAGAGAATGGGCTCAGTGAGAACTGTTTTTTGGGAGCTTTTTTCTCTGGCAGCTTTCCCGGGTGGTTTTCCCCATCTCTTCTGAGAGTAAGAGCAGAAGTGACTGTATCCAAACCTCTGTCTCAGAACAGAGAGATCACAGTCTGTTTTTTTGTGAGCTCCCCAGGTCACACTGTCTCTGTTTCTGTCTATGCTGCTAAAAACCACAGCATCCTGGGTTGTGCAGCACTCCCAGCCCCTGCTTCCAGTTCAGGCATAGTTCTGCCCTTTGTGCTTCTAAAATTGCCAGCCACTCCTAGTTCACATGTGTGCCTCTGCAGCTCCAGGGTTCAGTCTGGGGGGTTGCCCTAAAGTCCTTTCCCCACTGCTACTGGTCTATGAGTCTGTGCCTCTTCCCCAGTGTGGTAGGCTTTTGTGCTCTGGTGGTACAGGATCCTGGAGGCTCCCACCCCCTTCTGTTTATCTTCCAATATCTGCTTGCAGAATCATGGCTCCCTGCTTCATACCTCAAGATCATCTGCCAGAGATATTCTGTTTGTAGAGATCCAGATATATCTTCTTACATCTCAGGCTGATTTGGGTGAGATTGGTATTCAGAGTGGTCTGGTAGATATCTAGCTCAATTCAGAGGACCGGTTGAAATAGGATCCCCTGCTCCTCTGCCATCTTTGCATCCCCCCCCTTTTTTTTTTAAGATTTTATTTATTTATTTGACAGAGACAGAGAAGAGCAAGCAAGAGCAAGCATGAGTGGGGTGAGAGACAGAGGGAGAGGGAGAAGCAGACTCCCTACTGAGCAGGGAGCCTGATTTGAGGCCCATCCCAGAACCCTGGGATCATGACCTGAGATGAAGGCTGACACTTAACCAACTGAGCCACCCAAGCGCCCCTAGATTTATTTTCATTCATGTCACTTTGTACATGACACATTCTTTACTTCTTATCTCTTTTTGCAGCAGTTTGTGCTACCTCTTAACCTACCCTCAAGTTTGCCAGTTCACTTTTTAGCTACTTCTAATCTGCCATTTTACCCATCTTTTTGGGTCCTTTTAAAATTGTTGACTCATTCTATGTTTTGTTGCTTTCTCCTTACTCATTTTTGTCCTTCTTTTATATCATTTGTTCCCTTTTTATTTTGTAGTCCATGTCGGATAATTTTAGTACTATAGTTCTTGGAGTTCTAAGTTTATTGTTTGTGTATCTGGACTTTTGGTTGTGCTGGCTTATTTTCTTATATGTTTGGTGATCTTGCACTATGAGTTCAGATTTGGCTGATTTTATTTTATTTATTTTTTGCTTTGAAGTATCTTTTATTTTTAAAATAGGATTATTTATTTACATATAAATGTTACCTTTCTGTACTTCCAGCTGATGGAATGTTTTCTCCATTAATCAAAATTACAGTGAATAAGTATTTATAAACACTTCTAAGTTAATAAATATATGTCTATTTTAAAAATTCAGTTAATTAACATATAATGTATTCTTAGTTTCAGAGGTAGAGTTCAGTGATTCAGTGAGTCTTATATCACACCTAATGCTCTTTACATCACATGCCCTCCTTAATGCCCATCACCCCAGTTACCCCATCCCCTATCCCCCACTCCTCCAGCAACCCTCAGTTTGTTTCCTAGAGTTAAGAGTCTCTCATGATTTGTCTCCCTCTTTGATTTCATCTTGTTTTAGGTTTTCCTCTTTCCCCTTATGATCCTCTATTTGTTTCCTAAATTCCACATATGAGTGAGATCATATGATAATTGTCTTTCTCTACTTGATTTATTTTAAAGTGTTTTTTTTAAAAGATTTTATTTATTTTTTATTTGACAGAGAGAGAGATCACAAGCAGGCAGACAGGCAAGCAGAGAGAGAGCGGGGAGAGGGGGAAGCAGGCTCCCCACTGAGCAGGGGAAACAGGCTCCCCACTGAGCAGAGAGCCCGATGTGGGGCTCGATCCCAGGACCCTGAGATCATGACCCGAGCCAAAGGCAGAGGCCCAACCCACCGAGCCACCCAGGCGCCCCTCTACTTGATTTATTTTGCTTAGTGTAATCCCCTCTAGTTCCAAACATGTTGTTGCAGATGGCAAGATTTCGTTCTTTTTGATGACAGAGTAATATTTCATATATATATATATATATATATATATATATACCTCTTCTTTATCCATTCATCTGTTGATGGACATCTGGATTCTTTCCAATAGGTTGGCTATTGTGGACATTACTGTTATAAACACTCAGGTACATGTGTCCCTTCTTTTCACTACATTTGTATCTTTGTGGTAAATTCCTAGTAGTGCAATTTCTGGGTTGCTGGTAGCTCTATTGTCAACTTTTTTTTCTTTTTTTTTAAATTATTATTTTTTATTTTTATATAAACATATAATGTAACCCCACCCCCCTCTCCCAACACCCCTCCCCCTCACCCCCCTCAGTTTGTTTTATGACATTAAGAGTCTCTTTTGGTTTGTCTCCCTCCCGATCCCATCTTGTTTCCTTTATTCTTTTTCTACCCCCTTAACACCCACACCCTTTGTATCTCCACTTCCTCATATCAGGGAGATCATATGATAGTTGTCTTTCTCTGATTGACTTATTTCACTAAGCATAATACCCTCTAGTTCCATCCATGTCATCGCAAATGGCAAGATTTCATTTCTTTTGATGGCTGCATAGTATTCCATTGTATATATATACACCACATCTTCTTTATCCATTCATCTGTTGATGGACATCTAGGTTCTTTCCATAACTTGGGTATTGTCAACTTTTTGAGGAACCTCCATACTATTTGCCAGAGTGTCTGCACAAGTTTGCATTCCCAAGATTTGGCTGATTTTAATAAGTTGGAATTATGAGGGCCTAAGCCCAGGATAATTTCTTCAGAAAGGATTTGTTTTACGTTCTGGCATGTGCCAGAAAGGGGACAATTTAGCTGCCTACAAGCATTCAACTTAATGTGGGTCTTAGCTCTCAGACTTTGTGATGAGCTCCAGGATTGTGGATTTTTCTATTTCTTCTTTCAGTTCTATTGGTTTTTGCTTCTTGTGCTTTGAACCTCTGTTTTTAAGTGTATTCATATTTAGGATTGTTATGTCTTCTTGGTGAACTGAGTCCTTTATAATTATGTGATTCCTGTCTGTATCCTTGTTCTGAAGTCTACTTTGTATGATATTAATATAACCACTCAACTTTCTTTTGGTTAGCATTCACATGGTATATCTTTCCCTACTCTTTTACTTTTGACCTATGTCTTTTTTTTTTTTTTTAAGATTTTATTTATTTGACAGAGAGAGATCACAAGTAGGCAGAGAGGCAGGCAGAGAGAGGGGGTGGGGAAGCAGGCTCCCTGGTGAGCAGAGAGTTTGATGTGGGGCTTGATTCCAGGACCCTGGGATCATGACCTGAACCGAAGGCAGAGGCTTTAACCCACTGAGCCACCAAGGCGCACCATCCCCCACCATCCCCTGTCTATGTCTTTGTATTTAAAGTTAGTCTCTTGTAGACAGCATATAACTGAGCCTTGCTTTTTAAAATTATTCTAATCTACCTATTTGTCTCTTAATTGATTCTTTTTTAAAATTTTTTTTATTTAAACATATAATGTTTATATGTTAAATATGTTAAATAAATAAACATTTTAACATATAATGTTTATATGTTAAATATGTTAAATAAATTAACATTTTATTTATTTAAACATATAATGTAACCCCACCACCCTCTCCCAATACCCCTCCCCACCTCTTAATTGATTCTTAAGTTAATTTTATTGTACGGAGCTTATACAAGAGGGGCCTAAAATTCCCAAATTGAAAATTTTCCTGAGCACTATTGGTATAAATTTTTTTTTTAATATTTTCTTTATTTGTCAGAGAGGAGAGACAGAGAGAGCACACAAGCAGGCAGAGGCGGAGAGAGAGGCAGGCTCCCCACCAAGCAAGGAGCCCATGTGGGACTCGATCCCAGGACTCTGGGTTCAGGACCCGAGCCGAAGGCATCGGCTTAACCCACTGAGCCACCCAGGCGTCCCTGGTATAAAAATTTATTAATAATTAGGTGAATCAAAAATTACTAGATTAATCCACAAAAGTTCTAAATGTTGCCCACTATTTAGAACAAATAGCCTAAAATGTTTAAGGTTTACCTAGATGCTGCCCAATACATTTATTGAATGTTTACTAGTCAACTCTGTATCAGGTTGCCAGCCTAGCTGAAAAGCAGAAAATACTCTGTTGACCTGCATGATTTCACCCTTTCCTTCCCATTTTCCTTCTGAAATGATCAGTAGAATTGGGAGTGATATAAGCAGTTTCTCAATAGCTCAGGAGCTGCTTAGAGGACTCTCTGTGACTGGCTTTTTGCCCCAGGTTTGCACATAATTAGAAGCAGGGTGTATTTTGAATAGCATATTGATAATGTTTGCCCCAGGTTTGCACATAATTAGAAGCAGGGTGTATTTTGAATAGCATATTGAAGCTTGACCTGGAAGATGGGAGTTAACATACCCATCTCACCCTCTTTCTCATCTCCACATTCCCATTTGCTGCTGTAGTGAGTGGCACAACAGCACCCCTGGGTGTTGGTATACCAGGGAGAGCCACATGGGCTTTGGAGCCCAGATGGCTGGTATTAAAATCCTGGCTCAGCCATTGATTTTCTCTGAGACTACTAAATAGATTCAAATTCCTAAGCATCAAATATATAGTAGATGCTAATCACTGACCCCTGTCCCATTAAATAATTTAGAACCCCAAGGATGATGTGAAACCTATTTTTAAAGATAAAAAGGATCTTGGAAAGTTATTAGTAACTTTCCAGGAAATTTTTATTTTTATTTTTTTAAAAGATTTTATTTATTTATTTGACAGAGATCACAAGTAGGCAGAGAGGCAGGCAGAGAGAGAGAGAGGAAGGGAAGCAGGCTCCTTACTGAGCAGAGAGCCCGATGCGGGGCTCGATCCCAGGACCCTGGGATCATGACCTGAGCCGAAGGCAGAGGCTTTAACCCACTGAGCCACCCAGGCGCCCCCAGGAATTTTTATTATGGGAAATTTCAACCACACTCAAAAGTAGAGTAGTATAATAAATCCTCATGTTATCATCACCCAAACAGTTTGCCAATCTCGTTTTACCTACCTCCCAGCTCAATTTTTTTTCCTTTCGTTTCCTGAAGCATTTCAAAGCAAATCATAGATATCAGATTATGAAGGCCATAAATAGCACAGTATGCAAGTAAATCTTTTTAAAATTACATCCACCAATCCTTTCTTAGCTCTACTCTCTCCTTATTAGATTAGGAAATTTAGAGGGTTAGTGACTTGCTCAAGGCCATATAATTAGTGACAGAAGTAGAGCTAGAAATTTAGTGCTCCTAATAATCCTGCATTCTTTCCCTTACCATGTTGCTGATGAAGATTACCTACTTACCAGCTAAAAAGAGAAAAAAATGCAATTAGATTCTCCACCAATCTCTTGCATCAGGATCACTTGGGGGAAATATTAAAAATGAAGATTCCTGAGCCCTTAGTCCCAGAGGCTCTAATTCCTTATGGCTGAGCTGGAGCCAGTGGTTTGCTGGAGCCAATTTATACTGGCTCTTTAGAACCAACTATTAAATTTTAAGGGACTTTAAAGTTACCAAAATCATTAAAAATTAAATTATAAAGCTTATAGTTAAGTAAATTATATGAAAAACAAAGGTAATAAATACTCAAAACACATTTTCAACAGACTTTACTACACTTTACCAGTATCTACACTCTTAAGGTGATGTCCATCGTATCTGTGTGGTGGAAATACTGTATAATGGTGTGTGCAGATATCTGTCCTCAACTGCATGTTCAGCGTCACTTGAAATTCACCACATGGGACATTTTATACCACGGAAATTAGCAAATTTCACTTAGCAATGGGAATTGTTGTTTATTGTCTAGACTTCAGAAAGTGCTGGAGAAAGTGTTAATAATGCAGATTAAGTGTGTCTTGTCTATGGCCATCATAAATAGTACAAGTTATGAGGAAATATTAAAAAACTGTTATACAATTCAGTAAAGATATCTCTAACATTATTAGTAAATGATATTTCACTTCAGTGTTATTCAGTCATGTAAATGGAAATATTAACTAATATTCATGTAACTTGTTCATCAACTGCAACCATGGACTGGCTGTAGATAGGGTTTGGCAAATATCAACCAAAGCATTCTATAAGAATGAATTAGATTGGGGCTCTTGGGTGGCTCAGTGGGTTAAGCCGCTGCCTTCGGCTCAGGTCATGATCTCAGGGTCCTGGGATCGAGTTCCGCATCAGGATCTCTGCCCAGCAGGGAGCCTGCTTCCCTCTCTCTCTCTCTGCCTGCCTCTCTGCCTACTTGTGATCTCTCTCTGTCAAATAAATAAATAAAATCTTTTAAAAAAAAAGAATGAATTAGATTGTGAAATTTACAAAAACAAAATTAAAAAACATGGAGTATAACATTATCTGTAAATTATATGTCAAAATCTATTTTATCAGCAAAATATATTATGATGCATGCATAAAATCACTACATTGTTTTGTTTTTTGTGGTTTTGGGGAGCTAGTTATTGAACATTTTCCAACACACCTCTGTCTGAGACACAAGAATCTACATTTAAAGGAACATCTCAGGTAATCTTATGTCTACTAAATTTGGAGAACCAATGTTTTAGTCATAGATCAGAATCATTTAATTAGTTTCCAAAAGTTCTTCCTATTCTTAACTGAAAGCCAGATACAAAAATGTGTTCTTTCAAACACAGAGGCCTATTTAAAATTTTAAAAATAATATACAATAAACAATACATATTTGGAGTGTATAATTTGCTAAGTTTTGACATTACCAAGTTTTGAGAAAACTATTACTATAATCAAGATTGTGAAGATATCACCCACAAAAGTTTTCTCGTGTCCTTTTAAAATTTTTTTTTAATTTTTAAAAATATTTTATTTATTTGACAGACAGAGATCACAAGTAGGCAGAGAGGCAGAGAGAGAGGGGGGGAAGCAGGCTCCTGGATGCGGGGCTCGAACCTGAACCCTGGGATCATGACCTGAGCCGAAGTCAGAGGCCTTAACCCACTGAGCCACTGATGCACCCCAGTTTTCTCATGTCCTTTTATAAATCTTCCTTCTATTCCTTTCTGCCCACCCCATGTTCAAGCATCCCCAGTCTTCTTTTCTGTCACCACAGATTACTTTGCATTTTCTAGAATTTTATATAAATGAAATCATACAATATGTCCTTTTTGGTCTGGCTTCTTTCAGTTGGCATAACTGTTTTGAGATTTATCTGTATTGTTGAGCAAATAGCTTATCTTTATTCTGGATAGTATTCTGTTGCATGGATATACCACAATTTCTTTTTTTTTTAAAGAAGAAATATGAATAAATTTCTTTATAACTTGAGAGTAGGGAAATGCCATAATTTTTATTCATTCAACTCTTGAAGGACATTTGGGTTGTTTCCAACTTTGCCTATAATGCTGCTCTGAGTATTTGTGTATTAATCTTTGTCTTGACAGGTATTTCTTTTTCTTTTTATAATAAACAAGTGAAATTTGGCATTTTATTTATTTTTATATTTTTAAGAGAGGGAGAGAGAGAGAGAAAGCATGCACAAGTTGGGGGAGGAGGAGAGAGAGAGGTAGAAGAAGACTGCCCATTGAACAGGGGCCCAGGACCCGGAGATCATGACTGTGAGATGAAATCAGGACTCAGATGCTTAATTCTGAGCTACCCAGGTGCCTTGCATTTCCTTTTGTTTTGGGTAAATACCTAGGAGTGAAATGGTTGGATCATATGGGTGATATGTGTGTAACTTAAAGAAACTGCCAGACTGTTTTCTGAAGTGTCAGAGGCCACTTTCCCCCCTTTTTGTTTGATGGTGAGAAAACATGAGTGGTTCTGACATTGGGTCAAGATTTTTATGTGAGCCCAAGAAGGCAACACAACTTGGATTAAATTCTTTAAATAATTACTTAGTCTTTAGTTAGTGGGAGTGGGAAGAAACTAGTGTATAGCAATGAACTTTGAACAGTGTTAGGATCACTTATTTAATTTACGTCATTGGTTGATGAGAAATTTGCTTGATTTTCCATTTTTCTATAGTTCTTGTTTGCACTTCTATTTCTTTTTGTGATTTCTCTGAACCAGAGAAATATTAAAAGGTTTGAAATTTTAGATAATAAACTCATAACTTCAGTAAACATTATGCCATATGTTACTTGATTTCAGAAAATCAGCTGACGGCAAGTAGTTACTCTTTAGCGCATAGGTGTTGACAAGATACTCAACAGAGATAAATGTGTGTGTGTGTGCAGAGGTGTACATGGAGTTTCTTTTCCCATTCCAGGAAGTTGTCTATTTCAAGACTAGCGAGATCAATTACATTTTACTCAGGCTTAACTGGGGCTATGGTTCTGATTTATTTTGGTGATATGTTTGTCTCCTTTTATGGATTGTTACTCTAAAAAGCTGCATGGCTGGCCCCTTGGTTTATCTGTCTCTGAGTGGTCCCTTTGGAGAAAGACAATCCAACATCTAAGAGTAGGTATGCTGTTATGATACCAATAGGCTTCACAAACCCCCACATCTAAAATGGCAGGGCCATAGTTAATGTCCCCTGAAGCGTAACTAGAAATTCAGAGCTGCAGGAGGCTTCTGCGGGGAGGTGACCAGAGGGAACCCCGACTAGGAAACACCGGCCTGTGTAAGTGTGACGACTCCTTAATCACTTCAAAATATAGTGTTATTTCCCAGTGTTTCTCAGAGCGGGTTGCTTGGTGGCGGGCTTGGAAGAGGGTGCACCTTGCCAGTGATGGTGCTGGCTCAAGCTTCAGAGACTTCCAGGAAATTGGCTCTAGCACCCTCTTCCTTCTCCAAAGAGGCGACATGGGCGACTCACCCAAGAGTTAATGGACACATGCCCAGTTCTCTTTTGATGAAATTCAACTGCAATGTGGTGTTGTCAGATTATTTGCTTTCTTATTTTATCTGTGACCACTGTATGACTCTGAAAAAAATAGAACTGTACGTACAACAATAAGCAATATTTCCCCCTCATTCTTGGGCATTATACTCTGGCACATAGCAGAAGTTATATACAGTCAACATCTTCAAAAAGCTCTTAATCAATGAGGGAGCAGTTTATCTCTCTGTGCCCAATGAAGATAAAAACTCTATCTGGAGAGAAGCACTGTTTATAGATCTTGGGACTGGTGGTCTTCCAAGAGGCTAGTAAAAAAATTAGGAATGGGAAGTATTTGTTCTGTGACAAGGAAAAGAAACAAAAAGTCTCCTTTATTTTGTTAGGTAAACATTTTTAGTCTGACTCTAGTTGTTGGCTTAATGAACTGAGAATCAATGACGTTGATTATCACCTCGGAGTACAAAACATGGTATCATGTGACCAAAGAATAAAGAAAATGACTGAAGAAGCAGATCCATGATTTCAAATCTTGTTTAATTTTCCATTGTAATACTTTGTCACACTTCCTGATAACTCTAATCAGTTATTATTTCAAACATTAGAAGAACACAGGGAGGATAGCTGAGGAGCACTGGACCCAGAGTCAGGTGGGCAAGATCTCAATTTTGGATTTACCGTGTTCTCAGAGGGGAGTGTTGGAGAGATAAATGGTTCCTAACTTCTCCACCACAAAGAGTCTATTTTATTATTTTTCCCATATCTATTACGTTTTGAAAGATATTATTAGTTTTTTAGACATGTGGCAGGGATGTGTCGTGTGAATCCTGGCCCCCTATCTTACTAGCAGTGTGACCTTGGGAAAACCGTATAACCTTTCCAAGTTTCTGGTTCCTCATAGGCTGTGGCCAGTATATAAATATATTTGGGCCTAGAACAGTGCCTGGAATGTGATAAAAAACAAAAATCTTAACAATAGTAATATTGTTGTTGTCGTCGTTATTTGAACTAACCAGATAGAAGAATTGGTCCTTCTGAGAGTTGACTAACAAGTGCCCAAAGGCATCCAGCAGATGTTGGTCTGAGTGATGTACCTGTAAGAGGGTGTGGAAGTGGACATCAGGAGTTTGGGTGCAGAGATGGTACTGTTTTTCAGTTGCAGAGATCTAAGCTAAATTTTGCTGGAGCTGTCATGGTTGGAGCAGGATTCAGTTAGGGAAGAGTATTGCAGGTGGAAGAAGAGAAAAGAAACCCACAAAGAACCAGACCAAGAAGGGATCAGGGCCCAGGTTGGATAGACAGTCTTCAGAGCAGAGATCATTCTCAGAGGAGGACTTATAGCCCCAGAAAACCAAGCCCAATCCTTATTACTGCCGGAAAAGGAAGATGCTAAGGGGAGAGGGTGTAGCTGATGGTAGGCAGGTGCTCTTAGTGGACATAGCCTGAGGGCAGCAAGACCAGTGACACCCCCTATTCCATGTTGAGGCTGTGGATCCTAAATTTGGTGAGGCCGTATTTGTTTAGGACAAACTTGGGGTATAACACAGCTGGGTCTGCAGATGAAAGGTCTTGAGATCGTGTAACAACAATGATTTTTAAATTTGTAGTCATATTATTATTATTTTTTTAACTTCATCTCTGGTCCATCCCTATTTAAACCAAAGATACACCATTATTAAAGGAATATAATAAATTTACCTTACTGCTTGAATTACTGATAGGGTTGTGATGCTAAAAACCAATCAGGACAAGTGAACATGTAGGCACTTAGCTCTGTTCCTGGTTTCTGGCTATTGTTTTTGAGGCCAATGTTGATGATATGCTGGAAACTCTGCATGGTGACAGGGTCAACATTCACATCCTAGTAAATCCTACAAAGTCATCAACAGCAAAGCGACTTGAGTCCATTGTAAAATGTCAGTGTAATAACACAGATTTTATGATTGCAGTAGAAAACAGGGAAACTTAGTATTTAGTTAGCTGATGCTGTCCCATTGTGGGTATATATACCTTTCCTGTAGGCTTTTTGAAATGATTATCATGGCTCATCAACAGCTAAAGTAACTTTTTTTTTTTTAATAAGATTTTATTTATTTATTTGTCAGAGAGAGAGAGCACAGGCAGACAGAGTGGCAGGCAGAGGCAGAGGGAGAAGCAGGCTCCCTGCTGAGCAAGGAGCCCGATGTGGGACTCGATCCCAGGACGCTGGGATCATGACCTGAGCCAAAGGCAGCCGCTTAACCAACTGAGCCACCCAGGCGTCCCCAGCTAAAGTAACTTCTTAACAAACCTAGTAGGTGCTATAGGACTTTATGCTTGTGACTGTCATCTACCTCTTAAAGGTCTCTGGCTCCAAAGACACCTCTTGTTTCTCCTGTCCTTGTCACTATTCCTTCCCAGTTTTCTTTATAGAGCATCCTTTCTTGGCCCATTAATTCTAATGTTTCCCTGCATTGTGCTCTCAGCACCTTCCTTCATTTTATGTACTTTCACTAGCTGTTCTTTTCATTCTCATGTAGCTGATTCTATTTTTGTCTGTGGAAGACTCCCTACTCTCTCTATTATTTCTGGTCTTAGCCTCTCCTGAATTCCAGATTGCTATCCTGATTGATAGCCAGACCTTTCTTCTGGGGTATCCCACAGATGCCATAAGCTTAGCCATTTTTCACACTGATTTTCCCATTAGCTTAAATCTAGCATAATTCATCCCTACACCCCCACCCAGAGCTGGGGACATGTTGACCTCCCTTTAGGCTTCATGCAGGACTTCTCAGAGGTGGGCTCAGAATAATTAGAGTTCTTCCAGCTAGCAGGAAACCTGTTAGGTAACTGTTAGTTACCTAATCTGCTCATACACACACATTCCCAACTCACAAAAATTCACATGATAAGTTCCTTATCTGGCATTCAAAGTCTCGCATAATCTTCACTCAGGCCACTTTAAGACTTTTACTTTTTTCCAATGTCGCCTGTGTCCTGGCCATGATAGATGTGTGCAGTGCTTTCCCATCTCTGCTACATTGGTCAGGCATTACTTCTTGGGTACTCTCCCATTTTCTCTGCCCATCAAAATCCTATCCATCATTCAAGATCTGTCTGAAAAACTACTTTTAACGTGAAACCATCCATGGGCACCTTGGTTGAGGGGGGTCTCTCTCACTCTCTTTCCCTCCTTCAAATTCCTATAATCTTGTGTTTGGTCTTTCCTACTAGATTTTGGGTTCCTTGAGGTTAAGGACTAGGGCTTCATCATTTTTTAGTTTCCATGGTGCCTGGCACACACTAACTGCTTCGCTTACTGTTATTGGAGGACTAATGATTTGACTAAACCATTTTCTGGCCGTGTTTACAATAAAGCCAAATGCATCTTATACGGTAAGGAGACTGACCCTGGTATCATCTGGTTTGAAGGCAAAGTTTGTTCTAGAGGCACATGTGTGTGGTCATACAAAATGAATCCTTTGTGTGCACAGGTTTTAGATACATGTGAGGAAAAAGAAAAGGAGGGGCACTTGGGTGGCTCAGTGGGTTAAGCACCCGCCTTGGGCTCAGGTCGTGATCCCAGGGTCCTGCTCAGGGAGCCTGTTTCTCCCTTTCCTTCTGCTCTCACCCCATGCTTGTGCTGGCTCACTCTCTCTCTCTCTCTCTCTCTCAATTAAAGAAATAAAGTCTTTAAAAGAAAAGGAAGTATTCTTGTTTCTAAAATTGGGACAGCCTGTTTTCCACATCATCATCATTGCCCTTTTGTGTCTTTTTCATTTTTGGTGGGGATCCTACTTGTTGCTTCTCCTATAGGCATTTTTTCCTCTGTTTGGACCTATTTATTTAACTATACTTGCCCTTCCTGTGGCCAGGCTCTATTACTGTTCAGTGTCAGTATTTTATACAGCAGCTCTGCTGTTCTAATATCCCTGAATACATCTTTATACATCCTGTTTCTGCTGTCTGCAATAGAGATTCTTACAACAGTGTGTATTGTTGGAACATATTCTCTTATTAATGGAATTCATTGACACAGTGTATATTTGTAGCAGTGAAAGGGCACAGAGTGAGGCCTGGAGGTGGGACAGGACTCGCAGATACTGGCTTAAACGATAAAAGGTCTAGAGGGAGGGGGAAGATGGCGGAGAAGTAGCAGGCTGAGACGACATCAGGTAGCAGGAGATCAGCTAGATAGCCTATCAAACCATTCTGAACACCTACGAATCCAACAGGAGATCAAAGAGAAGAAGAGCAACAATTCTAGAAACGGAAAATCGACCACTTTCTAAAAGGTAGGACCAGCGGAGAAGTGAATCCAAGGCGACGGGAAGATAGACCCCGGGGGGAGGGGCCGGCTCCTGGCAAGCGGCGGAACAACGGAGCACAAAATCAGGACTTTTTTTTTTTTAACTTTTTTTTTTTTATTTGTCAGAGAGAGTGGGGAGCGAGCACAGGCAGACAGAGTGGCAGGCAGAGGCAGAGGGAGAAGCAGGCTCCCCGCCGAGCAAGGAGCTCTATGTGGGACTCGATCCCAGGACGCCGGGACCATGACCTGAGCCGAAGGCAGCCGCTTAACCAACTGAGCCACCCAGGCGTCCCCAAAATCAGGACTTTTAAAAGTCTGCTCCACGGAGGGACATCGCACCAGAGGCTAAACTGGGGTGAAAACCTCACGGGGACAGCGTGGACTCGGGTCCCGCGGGGTCACAGAAGGATCGGGGGTGTCTGAGTGTTGCAGAGCTCACAGGTATTAGAGCGGGGAAGCCGGCTGCAGAGACAAAGCCAAGGAGTGAACCGTAATCTGTAACACGGGCTGGTGCTCTATGCATGGGGTCCCCCAAGATCCGGGGAGACTCCGACCTGGGAGAGCCCAGAGATCTGCGGGGTTCGGAGACTCCAGGTGGGACACTGTGCCAGAGACAGAGACGCTTGGTCACAGGCTGGGTGACCTCGGAGCGCAGCCAGAGGCCAGTGAAACGGGCCTGATTGCGCGCATTTTTCTCCAAGCTCGGCTGGAAGCTGGGGAGAGGGGAGTGAGTAAGTGCTTTTCTCTGAAGGCGCACTGAAGACTGGGGCCCCGAGCTCTCAGCTCCTCCAAGCCGGAGATTGGGAGGCTGCCATTCTCATTCCCGTCCTCCAGAACTCTATGGAAAGCCTTCAGGGAACAAAAACCCCAGAAAGCGAAACAGAGGATTACTTAGCCCGGCCACTGGTAAGGGCAGTGCAATTCCACCTGGGGCAGAGGCACTTGAAAATCACTACAACAGGCCCCTCCCCCAGAAGATCAACAAGAAATCCAGCCAAGACCTAGTTCACTTAACAAGGAGAACAGCGGAATTCCAGAGGAGAAAGCAAAGCATGGAATTCTTGGCTTTCTCCCCATGAATCTTTAGTCTAGCAAAGTTAATTAATTTTTAAAAATTTTTTTTCTCTTCTGCTAATTTTTTAAAACTTTTACCCTATCCTCTTTTAACGTTTTTTAACTAGTTTATCTTAATAACTTTCTTAAAAAAAACCTTTTTTGAAACTTTATTATCAGAGTCATATTTTATCCTTCACTGTATCTAACTTTATTCTTTGTATACACATAGAGGTTTTTTTTTTTTTCTTTCTTCTTAAAAATTTGGGGTAAAACTTCTTCTAATAGATCAAAATACACCCCAAATCTAGTACCGGGCTTGATCTAGTCTCCAGCCCAAGGAAGTTCTCTCCACTTTTTTTTTTTTTAATTCTCCCTACCAACTTACCTTATCAACTCCTTTGTTGGGAAAACAATAGTTTTTTTTCTTTAATCTTTATAGTCATATTCCATCCCTTCATTGTGTTTACCCTTATATATGTTTTGCATTCTTTAAAATTTTGGGAGGTGGTTTCTTCTAAGAGACCAAAATACTCCCCAAAATAAGTGGGTAACCCTGTTCCAGTCACCAGTCTAACACACATATATATATTTTTACTTTTTTTATATATTTTTTTCTTTATTTTGTTCTCTTTTTTTTTGTTTAATTTTTTTTTTTCTTTTCTGAACTTCTTTTTACCCCTTTCTCTCCTGATTTGGGGTCTCTTCTGATTTGGTTAAAGCACATCTTCCTGGGGTCTTTGCCACCCTGATAGTATTACATTTGCTCCTTCATATATTCTTATCTAGGCAAAATGACAAGGCGGAAAAACTCACCACAAAAAAAAGAACAGGAGGCAGTACCGAAGGCTAGAGACCTAATCAATACAGACTTTGGTAATATGTCAGATCTGGAATTCAGGATAACGATTCTCAGGGTTCTAGCCGGGCTCGAAAAAGGCATGGAAGATATTAGAGAAACCCTGTCCAGAGAAATAAAAGCCCTTTCTGGAGAAATAAAAGAACTAAAATCTAACCAAGTTGAAATCAAAAAAGCTATTGATGAGGTGCAATCAAAAATGGAGGCTCTTACTGCTAGGATAAATGAGACAGAAGAAAGAATTAGTGATATAGAAGACCAAATGACAGAGAATAAAGAAGCTGAGCAAAAGAGAGACAACTACTGGACCACGAGGGGAGAATTCGAGAGATAAGTGATACCATAAGACGAAACAACATTAGAATAATTGGGATTCCAGAAGAAGAGGAAAGAGAGAGAGGAGCAGAAGGTATATTGGAGAGAATTATTGTAGAGAATTTCCCTAATATAGCAAAGGGAACAAGCATCAAAATCCAGGAGGTGCAGAGAACACCCCTCAAAATCAATAGGAATCGGTCCACACCCCATCATCTCATAGTAAAATTTACAAGTCTTAGCGACAAAGAGAAAATCCTGAAGGCAGCCCGGGACAAGAAGTCTGTAACATACAATGGTAAAAATACTAGATTGGAAGCAGACTTATCCACAGAGACCTGGCAGGCCAGAAAGAACTGGCATGATATATTCAGAGCACTAAACAAGAAAAACATACAGCGAAGAATACTTTATCCAGCTAGGTTATCATTGAAAATAGAAGGAGAGATAAAAAGCTTCCAGGACAAACAAAAACTGAAAGAATTTGTAAACACCAAACCAGTTCTACAGGAAATATTGAAAGGGGTCCTCTTAGCAAAGAGAGACCCTAAAAGTATTATCAGGAAGGAACAGAGACAATACACAATAACAATCACCTTACAGGCAATACAATGGCACTAAATTCATATCTCTCAATAGTTACCCTGAACGTAAATGGGCTAAATGCCCCAATCAAAAGACACAGGGTTTCAGAATGGATAAAAAAACAAAACCCATCCATATGCTGCCTACAAGAAACTCATTTTAGACCCGAAGACACCTCCAGATTGAAAGTGAGGGGGTGGAAAACAATTTACCATGCTAATGGACATCAGAAGAAAGCTGGGGTGGCAATCCTTATATCAGATCAATTAGATTTTAAGCCAAAGACTATAATAAGAGATGAGGAAGGACACTATATCATACTCAAAGGGTCTGTCCAACAAGAAGATCTAACAATTTTAAATATCTATGCCCCTAACATGGGAGCAGCCAACTATATAAACCAATTAATAACAAAATCAAAGAAACACATTGACAAGAATACAATAATGGTAGGGGACTTTAACACGCCCCTTACTGAAATGGACAGATCATCCAAGCAAAAGATCAACAAGGAAATAAAGGTCTTAAATGACACACTGGACCAGATGGACATCACAGATATATTCAGAACATTCCATCCCAAAGCAACAGAATACACATTCTTCTCTAGTGCCCATGGAACATTCTCCAGAATAAATCACATCCTGGGTCATAAATCAGGTCTCAACCGGTATCAAAAGACTGGAATCATTCCCTGCATATTTTCAGACCACAATGCTCTGAAGCTAGAACTCAATCACAAGAGGAAATTTGGAAAGAGCACAAATACATGGAGACTCAACAGTATCCTTCTAAAGAATGAATGGGTCAACCAGGAAATTAAAGAAGAATTGAAAAAAACCATGGAAACAAATGATAATGAAAACACAACGGTCCAAAATCTGTGGGACTCAGCAAAGGCAGTCCTGAGAGGAAAATATATAGCAATACAAGCCTATCTCAAGAAACAGGAAAGGTCTCAAATACACAACCTAACCCTACACCTAAAGGAGCTCGAGAAAGAACAACAAAGAGAGCCTAAACCCAGCAGGAGAAGAGAAATCATAAAGATCAAAGCAGAAATCAATGAAATAGAAACCAAAAAAACAATAGAGCAAATCAACGAAACTAGGAGCTGGTTCTTTGAAAGAATTAATAAGATTGATAAACCCCTGGCCAGACTTATCCAAAAGAAAAGAAAGGACTCAAATAAATAAAATCATGAATGAAAGAGGAGAGATCACAACCAACACCAAAGAAATACAAACAATCATAAGAACATATTATGAGCAACTCTATGCCAACAAATTTGACAATCTGGAAGAAATGGATGCTTTCCTAGAGACATATAAACTGCCAAAACTGAACCAGGAAGAAATAGAAAACCTGAATAGGCCCATAACCAGTAAGGAGATTGAAACAGTCATCCAAAATCTCCAAACAAACAAAAGCCCAGGGCCAGATGGCTTCCCAGGGGAATTCTACCAAACATTTAAAGAAGAATTAATTCCTATTCTCCTGAAACTGTTCCAAAAAATAGAAAGGGAAGGAAAACTTCCAAACTCATTTTATGAGGCCAGCATCACCTTGATCCCCAAACCAGACAAGGATCCCATCAAAAAAGAGAATTACAGACCAATATCCTTGATGAACACAGATGCAAAAATTCTCACCAAAATACTAGCCAGTAGGATCCAACAGGACATTAAAAGGATTATTTACCACGACCAAGTGGGATTTATTCCAGGGCAGCAAGGTTGGTTCAACATCCGCAAATCAATGAATGTGATACAATACATGAACAAAAGAAAGAACAAGAACCATATGATACTCTCAATAGATGCTGAAAAAGCATTTGACAAAGTACAGCACCCCTTCCTAATCAAAACTCTTCAAAGCGTAGGGATAGAGGGCACATACCTCAACATTATCAAAGCCATCTATGAAAAACCCACGGCAAGTATCATTCTCAATGGAGAAAAACTGAGAGCTTTTCTGTTAAGGTCAGGAACATGGCAGGGATGTCCATTATTACCACTGCTATTCAACATAGTACTAGAAGTCCTAGCCTCAGCAATCAGACAACAAAAAGAAATTACAGGCATCCAAATCGGCAAAGAAGAAGTCAAACTATCACTCTTTGCAGATGATATGATACTATATGTGGAAAACCCAAAAGGGTTTTCACACTCCAAAACTGCTAGAGCTTGTACAGGAATTCAGTAAAGTGTCAGGATATAAAATCAATGCACAGAAATCAGTTGCATTTCTTTACACCAACAACAAGACAGAAGAAAGAGAAATTAAGGAGTCAATCCCATTTACAATTACACCCAAACCCATGAGATACCTAGGAATAAACCTCACCAAAGAGGCAAAGAGTCTATACTCAGAAAACTATAAAGTACTCATGAAAGAAATTGAGGAAGACACAAAGAAATGGAAAAATGTGCCATGCTCATGGATTGGAAGAATAAACATTGTGAAAATGTCTATGCTACCTAAAGCTATCTACACATTTAATGCAATGCCTATCAAAATCCCTTCCAATTTTTTCAAAGAAATGGAACAAATAATCCTAAAATTTATATGGAACCAGAAAAGACCTCGAATAGCCAAAGGAATATTGAAAAAGAAAGCCAAAGTTGGTGGCATCACAATTCCAGACTTCAGGCTCTACTACAAAGCTGTCATCATCAAGACAGTATGGTACTGGCACAAAAACAGACACATAGATCAATGGAACAGAATAGAGAGCCCAGAAATAGACCCTCAACTCTATGGTCAACTAATCTTCGACAAAGCAGGAGAGAATACCCAATGGAAAAAAGACAGCCTCTTCAACAAATGGTGTTGGGAAAATTGGACAGCCACATGCAGAAAAATGAAATTGGACCATTTCCTTTCACCACACACGAAAATAGACTCAAAATGGATGAAGGACCTCAACGTGAGAAAGGAATCCATCAAAATCCTTGAGGAGAACACAGGCAGCAACCTCTTCAACCTCAACCGCAGCAACTTCTTCCTAGGAACAACGCCAAAGGCAAGGGAAGCAAGGGAAAAAATGAACTATTGGGACTTCATCAAGATCAAAAGCTTTTGCACAGCAAAGGAACAGTCAACAAAACCAAAAGACAACTGACAGAATGGGAGAAGATATTTGCTAATGACATATCAGATAAAGGGCTAGTATCCAAAATTTATAAAGAGCTTAGCAAACTCAACACCCAAAGAACAAATAATCCAATCAAGAAATGGGCAGAGGACATGAACAGACATTTCTGCAAAGAAGACATCCAGATGGCCAACAGACACATGAAAAAGTGCTCCACATCACTGGGCATTAGGGAAATAGAAATCAAAACCACAATGTGATACCACCTCACACCAGTCAGAATGGCTAAAATGAACAAGTCAGGAAATGACAGATGCTGGCGAGGATGTGGAGAAAGGGGAACCCTCCTACACTGTTGGTGGGAATGCAAGCTGGTGCAACCACTCTGGAAAACAGCATGGAGGTTCCTCAAAAAATTGAAAATAGAGCTACCTTATGACCCAGCATTTGCACTACTGGGTATTTACCCTAACGATACGAACGTAGTGATCCAAAGGGGCACGTGTACCCGAATGTTTATAGCAGCAATGTCCACAATAGCCAAGTTATGGAAAGAACCTAGATGTCCATCAACAGATGAATGGATAAAGAAGAGATGGTATATATATACAATGGAATACTATGCAGCCATCAAAAGAAATGAAATCTTAGCATTTGCGACGATATGGATGGAACTAGAGGGTATTATGCTTAGTGAAATAAGTCAATCAGAGAAGTACAAGTATCATATGATCTCCCTGATATGAGGAAGTGGAGATGCAACGGGGGTGGGGGCTAAGGGGGTAGGAAAAGAATAAATGAAACAAGATGGGATTGGGAGGAAGACAAGCCAAAAGAGACTCTTAATGTCATAAAACAAACTGAGGGGGGTGGGGGGGGCGGGGGGTTGGGAGAGGTGGTGGGGTTACATTATATGTTTAAATTAAAAAAAATAAATTTAATTAAATTAAAAAAATGATAAAAGGTCTATATTTTTTTAAACATTTTATTTTTCTAAGTAATCCCTACACCCAATGCGAGGCTCAAACTCATAAGAGTTGCACATTCCATGGACTGAGCCAGCCAGATGCCCCATTAAATGATCTATTTTTTTTGAAGATGCTAATAATCCTTGGAAAGAAACACAAGAATAATTGAAAATAGTCTATCCATCAGGGTTAAAAAAATTCAAGCTAGTGAAAGCCATGGGGATTTGAGTCATCCAAGGGACATGTTTGAGTGTTCCTGGCTTTCAAAAGGAAAGGCCTGCGTAAGCTTGATCTGCATGTGAGTGATTAGTGCAGCTATTGTAGAGAGAAACGACACGGTTTTGAGCTGCTCTGTATTTAGGTATCTGGATTTGATGTCAGGCGGATGTAGACCAGATGTGGCTGAGTCTCTGGTGCGTCCCTGCTTGGGTTTTTCTGCAGTTCCCTCTGTAACCCTTTTGTTTTCTTCTAGAGGTGGGGAGGGGGGTAGGTAGTGGCAATGCTGAGTTCACAGAAGGAGAATGGAAAAGTCAACTGGTGAAGCACTCATGTCCTCGATGGCTTTCCTGCGAAATCTGTTTCTGTGGACAGTACTACCCTGGAAACTGCCCCACTTGTTTGCCATTTGGAGAAGACAGCTTGGGAGGGGTGTCCTGAGGAGAGCAGGCCTTCTTCTAGCTCTGCTCCTGCACTGACCCCGAGGATAACAGAGCATGTAAGATTGAAAATATTATGAACCAACTCATTGATTCTGATGTGTATAGCTAAAGAAGTGAACATAAAACATGCAAAAGAAGTGAAAATCATCCTTGATTCAGTCAACAGATTTTAATGGAGCCCCACTGTGTTTGAGTAACAATGTTTATGGAATGAGGTCTTCAACACCTGTGATTTTTTTTTTTCTTAGAAAAACAAAATTTGCCTTTTTGGGTCACACATTATTTATTTTACTCATTTTAAATGAAAACATAGTTGGAACTATAGTGCATATTTTCAAGATTCCTGAAGAAGACTCTAGAATATAATTAGATCCTATCTCAATGACTCACTACTCACAGTACACCATCTGGCCAGTCTTCATGCTTTGAGTACCATACCCCTCTCCCATCTAATGAGCTACCTCTGACTACAAAGCACCTTTGCTGTGATTTAAGAAATCAGATAACCCTGATTATTAGAGCTATTTAAAGTAAGAGTCAGGGATGCCTGGGTGGCTCAGTTGGTTAAGCGGCTGACTTCGGCTTAGGTCATGATCCCAGGGTTCTGGGATTGAGTCCCATATCGGGCTCCTTGCTCAGCGGGCAGCCTGCTTCTCCCTCTGCCTCTGCCTGCCACTCTGTCTGCCTGTGCTCGCTCCCGCTCTCTTTCTGACAAATAAATAAAATCTTTAAGAGTCAACACAGCTTGAGTGACTGTGTGAGAGCTTCTCTTATAAAGTAAAGAAATTGAGGGGCACCTGGGTGGCTCAGTGGGTTAAAGCCTCTGCTTTCGGCTCAGGTCATGATCCCAGGGTCCTGGGATCGAGCCCCGCATTGGGCTTTCTGCTCCACGGAGAGCCTGCTTCCTCCTCTCTCTCCCTGCCTGCCTCTCTTGCCTACTTGTAATCTCTGTCTGTCAAATAAATAAATAAAATCTTTGAAAAAAAAAAAAAAAGAAAGTAAAGAAATTGAGTTTTAATGAGTAAGTTTTACAACTGCTCTTTCAGCTCCTGGATGGCTCTGGGTCAAGGTTCTCCAGGCTCCTGGTGAGGCGAAGTCTGACTTTGAACTGTGAAATATTTTTGCACTTAAAATTTAATATTTATGTAGTATATATTTAAAACAAATTATATATTATTATATACATTTCACATTTTATAAACGTAAAAGTTTGACATCTTATGTATTGTTTTAGAATGTATTTTTATATGGACTGGTTTTTCCCTCAAGGGGGTAAAATCAGTCCAGCATCATAACCTTACTGATTTACAGAACTTTCTCTATATTTCTGTATTGTTACCACATTACTAGCATAACATGAAGGTGGAAGCATATTTGGGAAGTCCAATAACATTCAGATTCCTAAATCATTATGCTTATGAAAATGTTTATGTAAGAATACTGCCCCAAAAGCTAAAATCTAGGTAGAAAACTTCTTTTAAAATTCAGTCTTATAAATTGGTTTTTAACATCTAGGTCTGGTGTTCAACCTATTAATTCTGGTCCTTTGGTCTCTCAAGTCTAAAGGAACCCCTCTTCCTTCTGGTAACAGGGTCAGTTCTGCAAGCTGTCATTATTACAGAAAAGGAGCTGCTGGGGCAAGCTGGTTGGCCTTTCCCTCATTCAATGCTGTTTCTGATAGTGATGAAGACTGAGGGTGACTGATAGACCCTGCTTCATAATAGTGGCTCTCAAAAGGGTAATCCAAATAATATCTACTACATAATAATTGAAATAATGTTTTTTTCTAGTATCTCCAGAAAAATATATTTTTAAAATTTTTATTTTTTTTTAAAGATTTATTTGAGAGAGAGAGAGAGTACCCACGAGAGGGGAGGAGGGAAGAGGGAGAGAGAGAATCCTATTCCACAACTCTGAGATCACAACCCAAGCCAAAATCACGAGTTGGACACCCAACCAACAAGTCACCCAGGCGCCCCAGAAAAATGTATCTTTTCTCATATTATGCTCTTAATTTTGTAGTTTTATCACTTTTTTGACTACCATATTTTTTCATGTACTAATTATTGTCACAATGTGCCTAGAGGCCCCAGACACTTAGCTAGCTTTACGACTTTTGATATATAGACATATACTGATTCATATTGACACATACATTGCTGTGCTGATCTATTTGGAAAATCTCTTCAGGTACCTTTGCAAGTAAGTTATGTGCCCCTAAAGAAAATGCAATTAATCCTCAATCATTTTCCCTTTTTCTCCTAGATGGCTAGAGATGGTTGCAGCCATGGCATTACCTCGTCCACCTTCCCCAACCCAGTCTATGCAAACCTGGAATCTGAGCCTATGAGTGTGCCAGCACAGCAGCCCTTACTGTCTTTGGCCCATCTTCCAAACCAGATTCCTCACTTCGGCCTTATTACACAGAGATTCTGGAGATATCACTGAACAGAGAGATGGAAGAAAAGGGGGAAAGAAAATTGATGCTTTAACAATCTACCTATCAATACATGAAGGTGTGGGAATGTGTTCATGACAACTGGAAAGTCTTGGAAGGGGTTACTTGATTACCCAGAGGCCTTGATTGTGCAGGCTCTGACCTTTACACAGCTCACCACTAACTGCAACCTCCCTGTGGCCCTTCCATCTGCACATTGGGGATTGTCATATGATTTGCCTCACAAGGTTGCTGTGAGGTAATGTATGGAGAAGGCTTGGCCAGTGACTTGTACCTACATATATGTGGATGCTAAATTTATTTATGATCTCCATAACCTTGCAACTTTTGGGGGGCAGTAACAGGACAGTGTATTTTTCATTCATTTGATAAACACCTTTTTCTTCTTTCTGAAATCCCAGTTGAATTGCTGTGGGGCCTTCTGTCACGAGGGTGATTAGCCCACCAGGGGTGTAGGGTGGGTACAGAGCCACCTGAAGTCCCAGGGCAGCATGGGTTGGAAAAAGGTTGAGCCTGGTGTGTTAGGGAGTCCTGGAAGGAAGCAAGGCTTGCTTCTGGGATGCTCTCTGCAGGTAAATAAGTGCCTGGTGGCTGCCTGAGGACTGCCTATTGCTTCCAGAATTACTACCCTGTGCCCACGTAAAGTCTGGTGCCTGGAAACCTCCCACGTGGGTGCTTTGAGCATTCTGCTGGTCAGGCAGTGGAAGGAGCACTGCATCAGGAGTCCTAGGCCTGGTTTCTAGCTCTGGTTCTTCAGCCAGGGGGACTCTGAAAATTGTACCTGTAAGTAGAGAGATGGATGACCTCTTCAGGTGATTCCTCCTCAGTCTCCTTCATTGTACTGAGAATTGGGAAACATAATAACCCCAAACTCCCTCCACCCAGAAAGTGCTGGAACACTTACAAGTGCTGGAACAGGCCCCAGAGGGTCTGAGCGTGTGAGTGAGGGGCTTTTATTACTCAAGAGCCCACTTGCTGACTTCAATCCTTCTGCCCCTTCTCCACCTAGGCCTCCCAGTGGCCATCAGGGGGCCCTACAGAATCACCTCTCCACAGTGGTGGGGTCTCAGAGCCAAAGGGTTTCTGACCTTTGCTGTCGGTAAAGTTCTCTATTGAAGATGTTATAACTGACGGGCCGCAAAGACACGGACTACAGGATTAATGC
>RCUC01000008.1:0-12778 GCA_003697995.1 Taxidea taxus jeffersonii | reverse complement strand
TAATGGCTGAGACTAGAAATTATGTACTATGCTGAACAATAATGATGCTAATGGACATCCCTGTCATGTTCCTGACTTGAAGGGAGCTCAGTTTTTCCCCATTGGGAATGATACTCACTGAGGGTTTCCCATAGATGGTCTTTATGATGTGGAGCTGTGTACTCTCTATCCCTCCACAGTGAAGAGTTTTGATCAAGAAAGGATGCTTTAATTTGTCAAATGCTTTTTCTGCATCTATTGAGAGGATGCTATAGTTCATGTTCTCTCTTCTATTAAGGTAGTGGATACCATGGATTGATAGCAGTTGTCAAATCCCTGTTGCAATCTAGGCATAAATGTGATTTGGTCATGGTGAATCATCCTTTTTTTTATTTATTTAAGCTTTTTAAAATTTAAACATATAATGTAACCCCACGACCCTCTCCCAACCCTCTCCCCCCCACCCCCCTCAGTTTGTTTTATGACATTAAGAGTCTTCCTCCTGATCCCATCTTGTTTCATTTTTTCTTTTCCTACCACCTTAACCCCCACCCCCGTTGCATCTCCACTTCCTCATATCAGGGAGATCATGTGGTAGTTGTCTTTCTCCAGTTGACTTATTTCACTAAGCATAATATGCTCTAGTTCCATCCATGTAGTCGCAAATGGTAAAATTTCATTTCTTTTGATGACTACATAGTATTCCATTGTATATATATACCACATCTTCTTTATCCATTCATCTGTTGATGGACATCTAGGTTCTTTCCATAACTTGGCTTTTGTGGACACTGCTGCTATAAACATTCGGGTACACCTGCCCCTTTCGATCACTACGTTTGTATCTTTAGGGTAAATACCCAGTAGTGCAATTGCTGGATCATAAGGTAGCTCTGTTTTCAATTTCTTGAGGAACCTCCATGCTGTTTTCCAGAGTGGTTGCACCAACTTGCATTCCCACCAACAGCGTGGGAGGGTTCCCCTTTCTCCACATCCTCGCCAGCATCTGTCATTTCCTGACTTGTTCATTTTAGCCATTCTGACTGGTGTGAGGTAGTATCTCATTGTGGTTTTGATTTGTATTTCCCTGATGCCCAGTGATGTGGAGCACTTTTTCATGTGTCTGTTGGCCATCTGGATGTCTTCTTTGCAGAAATGTCTGTTCATGTCCTCTGCCCATTTCTTGATTGGATTATTTGTTCTTTGGGTGTTGAGTTTGCTAAGCTCTTTATAGATTTTGGATACTAGCCCTTTATCTGATAAGTCATTAGCAAATATCTTCTCCCATTCTGTCAGTTGTCTTTTGGTTTTGTTGACTGTTTCCTTTGCTGTGCAAAAGCTTTTGATCTTGATGAATTCCCAATAGTTCATTTTTTCCCTTGCCTTTGGCGTTGTTCCTAGGAAGAAGTTGCTGCGGCTGAGGTCGAAGAGGTTGCTGCCTGTGTTCTCCTCAAGGATTTTGATGGATTCCTTTCTCACGTTGAGGTCCTTCATCCATTTTGAGTCTATTTTCGTGTGTGGTGTAAGGAAATGGTCCAATTTCATTTTTCTGCATGTGGCTGTCCAGTTTTCCCAACACCATTTGTTGAAGAGGCTGTCTTTTTTCCATTGGATATTCTTTCCTGCTTTGTCAAAGATTAGTTGACCATAGAGTTGAGGGTCTATTTCTGGGCTCTCTATTCTGTTCCATTGATCTATGTGTCTGTTTTTGTGCCAGTACCATACTGTCTTAATGATGACAGCTTTGTAGTAGAGCTTGAAGTCTGGAATTGTGATGCCACCAACTTTGGCTTTCTTTTTCTATATTCCTTTGGCCATTCGAGGTCTTTTCTGGTTCCATATAAATTTTAGGATTATTTGTTCCATTTCTTTGAAAAAATTGGATGGGATTTTGATAGGCATTGCATTAAATGTGTAGATAGCTTTAGGTAGCATAGACATTTTCACAATGTTTATTCTTCCAATCCATGAGCATGGAACATTTTTCCATTTCTTTGCGTCTTCCTCAATTTCTTTCATGAGTACTTTATAGTTCTCTGAGTATAGATTCTTTGCCTCTTTGGTTAGGTTTATTCCTAGGTATCTTATGGTTTGGGGTGTAATTGTAAATGGGATTGACTCCTTAATTTCTCTTTCTTCTGTCTTGTTTTTGGTGTAAAGAAATGCAACTGATTTCTGTGCATTGATTTTATATCCTGACACTTTACTGAATTCCTGTACAAGTTCTAGCAGTTTTGGAGTGGAGCCTTTTGGATTTTCCACATATAGTATCATATCATCTGCAAAGAGCGATAGTTTGACTTCTTCTTTGCCGATTTGGATGCCTTTAATTTCTTTTTGTTGTCTGATTGCTGAGGCTAGGGCTTCTAGGACTATGTTGAATAGCAGTGGTGATAGCGGACATCCCTGCCGTGTTCCTGACCTTAACGGAAAAGCTCTCAGTTTTTCTCCATTGAGAATGATACTTGCCATGGGTTTTTCATAGATGGCTTTGATAATATTGAGGTATGTGCCTTCTATCCCTACACTTTGAAGAGTTTTGATTAGGAAGGGATGTTGCACTTTGTCAAATGCTTTTTCAGCATCTATTGAGAGTATCATATGGTTCTTGTTCTTTCTTTTGTTAATGTACTGTATCACATTGATTGATTTGCGGATGTTGAACCAACCCTGCTGCCCTGGAATAAATCCCACTTGGTCGTGGTGAATAATCCTTTTAATGTACTGTTGGATCCTATTGGCTAGTATTTTGGTGAGAATTTTCCCATCTGTGTTCATCAAGGATATTGGTCTGTAATTCTCTTTTTTGATGGGATCCTTGTCTGGTTTAGGGATCAAGGTGATGCTGGCCTCATAAAATGAGTTTGGAAGTTTTCCTTCCATTTCTATTTTTTGGAACAGTTTCAGGAGAATAGGAATTAATTCTTCTTTAAATGTTTGGTAGAATTCCCCTGGGAAGCCATCTGGCCCTGGGCTTTTGTTTGTTTGGAGATTTTTGATGACTGTTTCAATCTCCTTACTGGTTATGGGCCTATTCAGGTTTTCTATTTCTTCCTGGTTCAGTTTTGGCAGTTTATATGTCTCTAGGAAAGCATCCATTTCTTCCAGATTGTCGAATTTGTTGGCATAGAGTTGTTCATAATATGTTCTTATGATTGTTTGTATTTCCTTGGTGTTGGTTGTGATCTCTCCTCTTTCATTCATGATTTTATTTATTTGGGTCCTTTCTCTTTTCTTTTGGATAAGTCTGGCCAGGGGTTTATCGATCTTATTAATTCTTTTAAAGAACCAGCTTCTAGTTTCATTGATTTGTTCTATTGTTTTTTTGGTTTCTATTTCATTGATTTCTGCTTTGATCTTTATTATTTCTCTTCTCCTGCTGGGTTTAGGCTTTCTTTGTTGTTCTTTCTCAAGCTCCTTTAGGTGTAGGGTTAGGTTGTGCATTTGAGACCTTTCCTGTTTCTTGAGATAGGCTTGTATCGCTATATATTTTCCTCTCAGGACTGCCTTTGCTGTGTCCCACAGATTTTGGACCGTTGTGTTTTCATTATCATTATCAAAATCATTACCATATTTTTTTCAATTCTTCTTTAATTTCCTGGTTGACCCATTCATTCTTTAGAAGGATGCTGTTGAGTCTCCATGTTATTTGTGCTCTTTCCAAATTTCCTCTTGTGATTGAGTTCTAGCTTCAGAGCATTGTGGTCTGAAAACATGCAGGGAATGATCCCAATCTTTTGATACCTGTTGAGACCTGATTTATGACCCAGGATGTGATCTATTCTGGAGAATGTTCCATGGGCACTAGAAAAGAATGTGTATTCTGTTGCTTTGGGATAGAATGTTCTGAATATATCTGTGATGTCCATCTGGTCCAGTGTGTCATTTAAGACCTTTATTTCCTTGTTGATCTTTTGCTTGGATGATCTGTCCATTTCAGTGAGGAGTGTGTTAAAGTCTCCAACTATTATTGTATGCTTGTCAATGTGTTTCTTTGATTTTGTTATTAATTGGTTTATATAGTTGGCTGCTCCCATGTTAGGGGCATAGATATTTAAAATTGTTAGATGTTCTTGTTGGACAGACCCTTTGAGTATGATATAGTGTCCTTCCTCATCTCTTATTATGGTCTTTAGCTTAAAATCTAATTGATCTGATATAAGGATTGCCACCCCAGCTTTCTTCTGATGTCCATTAGCATAGTAAATTGTTTTCTACCCCCTCACTTTCAATCTGGAGGTGTCTTCAGGTCTAAAATGAGTTTCTTATAGGCAGCATATGGATGGGTTTTGTTTTTTTTTTTTTTTATCCATTCTGAAACCCTGTGTCTTTTGATTGGGGCATTTAGCCTATTTACATTCAGGGTAACTATTGAGAGACATGAATTTAGTGCCATTGTATTGCCTGTAAGATGATTGTTACTGTATATTGTCTCTGTTCCTTTCTGATAATACGTTTAGGGTCTCTCTTTGCTTAGAGGACCCCTTTCAGTATTTCCTGTAGAGCTGGTTTGGTGTTTGCAAATTCTTTCAGTTTTTGTTTGTCCTGGAAGCTTTTTATCTTCAATGATAAGCTAGCTGGATAAAGTATTCTTGGCTGCATGTTTTTCTCGTTTAGTGCTCTGAATATATCATGCCAGTTCTTTCTGGCCTGCCAGGTCTCTGTGGATAAGTCTGCTGCCAATCTAATATTTTTACCATTGTATGTTACAGAGTTCTTGTCCCGTGCTGCTTTCAGGATTTTCTCCTTGTCGCTCAGACTTGTAAATTTTACTATTATATAGTGGGGTGTGGACCGATTCCTATTGATTTTGAGGGGTGTTCTCTGCACCTCCTGCATTTTGATGCTTGTTCCCCTTGCTATATTAGGGAAATTCTCTACAATAATCCTCTCCAGTATACCTTCTGCTCCTATTTCTCTTTCTTCTTCTTCTGGAATCCCAATTATTCTAATGTTGTTTTGTCTTATGGCATCACTTATCTCTCGAATTCTCCCCTCGTGGTCCAGTAGTTGTTTGTCTCTCTTTTGCTCAGCTTTTTTTATTTTCTGTCATTTGGTCTTTAATATCACTAATTCTTTCTTCTGCCTCATTTATCCTAGCAATAAGAGCCTCCATTTTTTATTGCACCTCATTAATAGCTTTTTAAATTTCAACTTGATCAGACTTTAGTTCTTTTATTTCTCCAGAAAGGTCTTTTATTTCTCCTGACAGCATTTCTCTAATATTTTCCATGCCTTTGTCGAGCCCGGCTAGAACCTTGAGAATCGTCATCCTGAATTCCTGATCCGACATATTACCAATGTCTGTATTGATTAGGTCCCTAGCCTTTCGGTCCTGCTCCTGTTCTTTTTTTTGTGGTGAGTTTTTCCGCCTTGTCATTTTGTCCAGATAAGAATCCGCTGTTCTCCTTGTTCAGTGAACTTGGTCTTAGCTGGATTTCTTGTTGATCTTCTGGGGGAGGGGCCTGTTGTAATGATTCTCAAGTGTCTCTGCCCCAGGCGGAATTGCACCGCCCTTACCAGGGGCCGGGCTAAGTAATCCTCTCAGGTTCGCTTTTGGGAGCTTTTGTTCCCTGAACGCTTTCGGTAGAGTCCGGAGGGCGGGAATGAAAATGGCAGCCTCCCAATCTCTGGCTCAGAGGATCCGAATGCTAGGGGCCCCAGTCTTCAGTGCGCCTTCAGAGAAAAGCGGTTAATCACTCCCGTCCTCCCAGCCTCCAGCTGTGCTTGGAGAAAATCCTGCGTAATCAGTCCCGTCTCACTGGCTTCTGGGAGCGCTCCGAGCTCCCCCAGCCTGTGACTAAGCGTCTCTGTCTCTGGCAGAGTCCCACCTGGAGTCTCCGAACCCCGTAGATCCCTGAGCTCTCCCGGGTCGGAGTCTCCCCGGATCTTGTGGGGACCCCTCGCACAGAGCACCAGCCCGTGTCATAGACCACGGCTTTAGGAAACCTCGGCTCTGTCTCTGCAGCCGGCTTCCCCATTCTAATACCTGTGCGCTCCGCGACACTCAGACACCCCCATCCTACTCTGACCCCGGGGGACCTGAGTCCACGCTGTCCCCGTGAGGTCTTCACCCAGTTTAGCCTCTGGAGCGATGTCCCTCCATGGAGTCGACTTTAAAAAGTCCTGATTTTGTGCTCCGCCGCTTGCTGGGAGCCGGCCACTCCCCATGGGGTCTATCTTCCCGTCGCGTTTATTCACTTCTCCGCTGGTCCTACCTTTTAGAAAGTGGTCGATTTTCTGTTTCTAGAATTGTTGTTTTTCTTCTCTTCGATCTCCTGTTGGATTCGTAGGTGTTCAGAATGGTTTGATAGGCTATCTAGCTGATCTCCTGCTGCCTGATGTCATCTCAGCCTGCTACTTCTCCGCCATCTTGACTCCTCAGCCGTGAATCATCCTTTTAATGTACAGTGGAGTCTTATTGGCTAGTATGTTGATGAGAATTTTTTCATCCGTATTCATTCGGGATAGTGGTCTGTAATTCTCTATTTTGGTGGGGGGGGGTCATTGTCTCCTTTTGCAATCAAAGCTATGATGGCTTAATCCAAAGGATTTGGAAGCTTTCCTTGTAGTTCTATTTTTTTGGAAAGGTTTCAGAAGAAGAGAGCTTGGGTGCCAGGCCTCAGTACAGAAGCCAGGGAACCCAAACTTCCTTTAGGTGGTAGGACCTAGGGACATTGTGACCTGACCTGCTGCCAAGGGCAAGAACCCATGGGGCTAGGGTGAGGGGGTGTTTCAGGATGAGTGTTAGGCTGTGGATTTGTGTCCAGGGAAGCCACTGAATGTAGAGATGGCCAAAGAGGAGCATGCAGATTTCTCCTGTTCTTTGGGTAATGCACGCTTAAAAAGGCATGGTTTCCTTAAGAGGGTAAGGCAGAGTCCTATGGTGTGGCTCAGGGATCCTAAATATAGAGAGCTTGGGGGCCAGGTCTCTGGGATGTAAACCTGAAAACCCAACATAGGCTTAGGGTTAGGGTCTAGGGGCATGGCAGGCATGATCTTTTGGCTTTGGGACAAGCCCCCAGGGTGTTGGTGGGTCTGAGTTGAGGGCCGGGTTCAGGCTGACTCTCAGGCTGCAGTATTTTATCCATGTTGGCCACAAAAAGTGGGGGAGGCCTCAGGAGCCATGCAGGTTACTCCTACTCCCAGGGTTTTTTGTAGCTCCAAATGGCATGTTTTCCTTCTAGGGGGCAGGGCAGTGCTGTAGTGTGGCTCCAGGGTCCCCAATCTGGAGTTCTTGGGGGCCAGGACACTGGGGACAGAAGTGTGAAATAGTAAGCTAGGGCTAGAGTTAGGGCCTGGGGCATGGAGGCCCTATGTGCATTTGCTGAAGCAAGCTGCCCAGGGTCAGAGTTTAGGGTGGGTATCATTCTATGTCTTAGGCACACATTTGTGTCCATGGGAGACCTAAATGTGATGGTGGCCTGAGGGGGCTATGCAGGATTCTCCCGCTCTGAGAGGTTTGTGCAGCTCCAAATAGCAAGGTTTCCTTCTGAAGGGGAGGAGGAGTCTGGTTTTGTGGCTCAGCGGTCCACACTAGGGAGGGATTCGAGTCCAGGCTTCAGAGATGGATGCCTGGTAACCCAGATTAGCGTGAGAGTTAGGGCCTGAGACATAACATGCCCAATCTGTGGGTGGTGAGGCCATATCCCCAGTGTTCTGAATTGACAAGGGTTGTCATGCTGAATGTCAGGGTGCAGGTCAGGTGTCCATGGGGGCACCGATGGTGTTGACTGCCATTAGGGGCATGCAGGTTTTTCCAGGTCTGAGGGTTTGCCAAGCCCCAAATAGCAAGGTTGCCTCCTTTGTGGCAGTAGGATTTCTATTTTCTGCCCCCGTGGTCCCCAATATGGAGGGATTCGAGGCCAGGTCTCTGGGGTCTAATTCCTGAAAACCCAACCTAGGGATAGGATTAGGGCTTAGGGGCAGGCAGGCCAGATATGCCTGCACTGAGGCCAGCTCTCTGGGGTGCTGAGTTGACATGGGGTTGTCAGGCTGTGTCAGCCTATGGATTTGTATCCAGGGAGTGCCGATGGTGGTGGTGGTCTTAGGGGATATGCAGGTTTTTCCAGCTCTGAAGGTTTTGCACAGCTTCAAATAGCAAGGTTTCCTTCTTGAGTACAGGAGGATTTCTGTTTTGTGGCTCCGGGGTCTGCCATATGGAGGGAATCAGGATCATGCTTCTGAGAACGATGCTTGAAAACCCAACCAAGTGTTAGGGTTAGGGCCTAGGCACATGGCAGGCCTGATCCTTTGGCTTTGGGGCAAGATCCCAGGGTGTGTATGTAGAGGGGTGCTAAGTTGAGGGTGTGGCTCAGGCTGAGTTTCAGGCTGCACGATTGTGTCCAGGGTGGCCACAAAAAGTAGGGAAGTCCTCGGGGGCCATGCAGGTCTCTCCTGCATGTCAGTGTCAGGCTGTGCCTCAGGCTTGAGTTTGTGTCCATGGGAGCCCTGAATGTGGCAGTGACCTGAGGGGGCCATGGAGGTCTCTCTCACTCTGAGGGCTTTGGGCAGCTCCAAATAGCAAGTTTCCTCGTGGAGGAGAGGAGGAGTCTAGTTTTGTGGCTCAGGGGTGCTCAATATGGAGGGATTCAGTTCCAGGCCTTTGGGGACAGATGCCTGAAAACCCAACCTAGGGTTAGGGTTAAGGTTAGGTCCTAGGGGCATTGCATGCCCTATCTATTGGTGCTAAGACCAGATCTCCAGGGAGCTGAGATGACAGGGGGTTGTCAGGCTGGATGTTGGGGTGCCGGTATGTGTCCAGGGGGGGTGCTGATGATGTTGACTGCCTTAATGGGAATGAAGGGTTTTCCAGGTCTGAGGGTTTGCCGATCCTAAATAGCAGGTTTTCCTTCTGATGTGCAGAATTCTGTTTTCTGTCTCTATCATCCCCAATATGGAGGAATTCGAGACCAGGCGAAACCCTAACCCTAACCCTAGGGGCATGGCAGTCCTGATCTTTTGGCTCTGGGGCAATGTCCTGGTTGGTGGGAGGTCGTCTGAGTTGAGAGCAGTGCTCCAGCTGAGTTTCATACTGAGGGATTTTGTCTAGGGTGACTTTGAAAATTGTGGGAAGCATTGGGGGCCATGCACTTTCTCCTACTCTGAGGGTTTTGTGCAACTCCAAATGGCACAGTTTCATTCTGGGGGACAGGAGCAGTCCACTGGTGTGGCTAGAGGGTCCCCAATCGGGAGTTCTTGTGGGCCAGGTCTCTGGGGACAGAAGTCTGAAAACACAAGCTAGGGTTAGGGTTAGGGCCTAGGTCACGAAGGCCCAATGTGCGTACACTGAGGCGAGATCCCTGGGGTCGGTGTTTAGGATTGGTGTCGGGCTGTGTCTCAGGCTCAAGAATGTGTCCATGGGAGCACGAATGTGGCAGTGACCTGAGTGGGCCATGCAGATTTTTCCTTCTCTGAGGGGTGTGTAGCTCCAAATAGTAAGGTTTCCTTCTGGAGGAGAGGAGGAGTCTGGTTTTGTGGCTCAGGGTTCCCTAATAAGCAGGGATTCGAGCCCAGGCCTCTGAGGATGGATGCCTGAAAACCCAACCTAGGGTTAGAGATAGGGCGTAGGGCACAGCAGATGAGATGTGCATATGCTGAGGTGAGTTCCCTGGTGTGTGTTTAGGGAGGGTGTCAGACTGTGGCTCAGGTTCGAGTTTGTGTCCATGGGGGAAGCCGAATGAGGGGGTAGCCCGAGGGGCCCATGGAGGTTTCTACCGCTCTGAGGGGTTTGCCCAGCACCAAATAGCTAGGTTTCCTTCCAGAGGGGTGGAGGAGTTTGGTTTTGTGGCTCAGGGGTCCCCAGTATGCAAGGATTTGAATCCAGGCCTCTGGGGATGGATACCTGAAAACCCGATTTAGGATTAGGGTTAGTGCCTCAGGGCATGTCATGCCCAGTCTGTAGGTATTGAGGCCATATCCCCAGGGTGCTGCATTGACAGAGGGTTGTCAGGCTGAATGTCAGGGTGCAGGTGTGTCTGGAGGGGGCTGCTGATGGTGTTGGCTGCCTTAATGGGATTTTTTCAAGTCTGAGGTTTGCCGAGCTTCAAATAGCAAAGTTTCTTTCTGAGGGGCAGGACTTATATGTTTTCTGCATCCAAGGTCCCCATTATGGAGGGATTCAAGGCCAGGCCTCTGTGTATGGATGCTTGAAAACCCAATGTGGGGTTAGATTTAGGGCCTAGTGGCATGGCAGGCCAGATCTGCCAGCACAGAGGCTAGTTCCCCAGGGTGCTGTTTGACATGAGGTTATCAGTCTGTGTCAGTCTATGGTTTTGTCTCCAGGGGGCATGATGGTGGTGGCGGCCTTAAGGGGTATGCAGGTTTATCCAGCTCTAAAGGTTTTGCACAGCTCCAAATAGCAAGGTATCCCTCTGGGGTGCAGTAGGATTTCAGTTTTGTGGCTCAGGGTTCCCCATATGTAGGGAATCAATACCAGGCATCTGGGGACAGATGCCTAAAAACCCAACCAAGGGTTAGGGTAAGGGCCTAGATGCATGGGAGGCCTGATCTTTTGGCTTTGGGGCTAGTTCCTGGGATTTGTTGGGTGCTGAGTTGAGGGCGGGCTCAAGCTGAGATTCTGGCTGCAGGACATGTTCCAAGTCAGCCACGAAAAGTGGGGACAACCTCGGGGCCATGGAGATTTCTCTTACTCTGCCAGGTTTTTGCAGCTCAACATGGCATGGTTTCCTTCTGGGGGCACGAACAGCCCTGTGGGGTGGATCCTGGGTCCCCAGTCTGGTGTTCTTGGGGCCAGGACTCTGGGGACAGAAGTCTGGAAACACAAGCTATGCGTAGGGTTAGGGCCTAGAATATGGAGGCCTGATGTGCAGACGCTGAGGCAACTCCCGGGGTCTGTGCTTAGGTCTGGTGTCAGGTTCTGTCTCACCCTCGAGTTTGTGTCCATGGGAGCCCTGAATGTGGCTGTGACCTGAGAGGGGCATGCATGTTTCTCTCGCTCCGAGGGGTTTGTGCAGCTCCTAAGAGCAAGTTTTCCCTCTGGAGGGAGGCCTGGTGCAGTTCGATATTCTGGCTCAGGGTTCCCCAATAAGCAGGAATTTGAGGCCAGGCCTATGGGAACAGATGTGTGAAAAAGCAACCTGGGGTTAGTGTTAGCTTATAAGGGCATGGCATGGCTCTGGGGCCAGATCCCCAGGGACCTGAGTTAACAGGGGGATGTCAGGTGAACGTTGCTGCCATTGTGTGTCCACGGAGGTGCTGATAGTGTTGGCTGCCTTATGGGGCATGCAGGTTTCTCCAGGTCTGAGGGTTTGCCATGCCCCATATAGCAAGATTTCCTTCTGAGGGGCAGGAGGAGTTCTGTGTTCTGCCTCCGTGGTCCCTAGTATGGGGTAATTCTAGGCCAGGCTTCTGAGGAGAGATGCCTGGAAAACTGACCTAAGGCTACGATTAGGGCCTAGCAGCATGGCAGTCCAGATTTGCCTGCCCGTAGGCTAGCACCCCAGGGTTCTGAGTTGACATGGTGTTATCAGTCTGTAACAGCCTGCGGGTGTGTCTCCAGGGGGCACCGATGGTGGTGGCATCCTTAAGGGATATGCAGGTTTTTCAGGCTCTGAGGGTTTTGGACAGCTCCAAATAACAAGGTATCCTCCTGGGGCGCAGGGGGATTTCTCTTTTGTGGCTCAGGGGTCCCCCATATGGAGGGAATTGAGACCAAAACCCAACCAAGGGTTAGGGTTAGGGCCCAAGGGCATGGCAGGCCTGATCTTTTGGCTCTGGTGTGAGTTCCTGGCTGTGGGGTGTTGGGTGAGTTGACAACAGGGCTCAACATGACTTTCAGGCTCTGGGACTGCTTTCAGGTCAGCTCCCAAAGCAGGGGAGGCATTGGGGGCCATGCAGGTTTCTCTTACTCTGAGGGTTTAGCTCAGTTCCAAAAGGCATGATTTCCTTCTGGGGGAAGGAGCAATCCTATGGTGTGGCTCCTAGGTCCCCAATCTGGATTGTTGGGGGCCAGGATTCTAGGAACCGAAGTCTGAAAACTCAAGCTGGGGGCAGGGTTAGGCCTTAGCGCACGAGGCCTGCTGTTCCGACATGGAGGTGAGCTCCTCAGGTTCTGAGTTTAGGGCGGTTGTCAGGCTGAGTCTCAGGCTTCATTTTGTGTCCATGGAGCCCTGAATGTGGCTTTGACCTGAGAGGGCCATGAAGGTTTCTCTCACTCTGAGGGTTTTACGCAGCTCCAAAGTGCAAGGTTTTTTTCTGGCGTGGAGGTAGAGTCCAGTTTTGTGGCTCAGGGGTTCCCAATGTGGATGGATTTGAGTCCAGGCTTCTGGGGACAAATGCCTGAACAAGCAATGTAGGGCTGGTGTTAGGGCCTAGGGGCATGGCAGGCCCAATCTGTGGGTACTGAGGCCAGGTTCCCAGGGGCCAGAGTTGACAGGGGGTATCAGGCTGATGTCAGGGTGCATGTATGTGACTAGGGTGGCTATGATCGTGTTGGCTGTCATAATGGGCCATGCAGATATTTCCAGGTCTGAGGGTTTGCCGAGCCCCAGATAGCAAGGTTTCCTTGTGATTGGCAGGAGGAGTTCTGTGTTCTGCCTCTGTAGTCCCCAATATGGAGGGATTCAGGGCCAGGCCTCTTGAGGACAGATGACTGAAATACCAGACTTAGGGCCTAGAGGTATGGCAGGCCAGATCTGCCTGCGCGTAAGCCAGCTCCCCAAGGTGCTGAGTTGACATGGGGTTGTGAGGCTCTGTTAGCCTGCAGGTGTGTGTCCAGGATCTGCCAATGGTGGTGGCAGCCTTAAGGGGTATGCAGGTGTTTCAGACTCTGAAGGTA